>SJOL01002185.1:90703-126480 GCA_004794785.1 Opisthorchis felineus | reverse complement strand
GGGGGAAAGGCAGCATCACTGCTTCCATAAATATGGACATGCTGGTCGCCTAGGGGAAACGCCTTACTACCTTCACACTCCTATCGCAGGAGACAGTACGATTTTACCCCCAGACCGCTTCGTAGCACGGGGTCTCGCTGCTCTTGGTCTGACTGCTTCCCTTTGGCCTTCCTGGCATGGTTGCGCATTGTGGAACGAAGTTCCAGCCACTGTAGCCCGCGGGATCATTGCAGCACTCAGGCCCGACCACCACGTCAAGGTGGCAGCTTTAGGTCGGGTGAGATGGCTCAGTGGTTGGAGCGCGAATTTACTGACGGGAAGGTCCGTGGTTCGAACCCGACCTCTGTCTCTCGACTTCCCCCGTCTAGGTTTGGGCAACTTGGCAGTATCCCAGTCATCGTGCTTCCTTCGGATGGCATGGTAGTTAGGCACCGAAAGTGTGCTACAACTGAACGATTTTAGGTCAGGTCAGCTGTGGCACCCTTTCGGTGCCTAGCTGCCATACCAACGATAGGAGGCACGAGGGCTGAGATACTGTCAGGTTGCCCAAGCCTAGACAGGAGCAGCCGAGATGCTGAGTTTGGGTTCGAACCACGGACCTTCCGGCCATTGAGCTTGCGCCTTAACCGGTCACCCTGACAGTTACTGTCCGTGACATTCCTACGTCAAAGCTATCGCCTTCGGTGAATAACTGCCCTATTGCGCGCTTCGCCAGACAGCAAGAACGGTTAAGCATGAATTAGCCGATTGACCAATACTTCGCTTTTTGGTTAGTCCTTCCATTTTCCGGTGAATGAAAAAATCATGTGAAACCAGTGTAACATTGGTACATGGTTTATGGCCTAAAGCTGTACTTAATTTAACTGCGATCTACCTCTCCTCTCTGTCCTCTGGAAAAGTTTGGACGAGCTTGCCTTGGTATATGGCGTATGGGCAAGTAAACTGAACGGAATCTGAGTGTCCCCTTTCACTTAGGTGTACATACCTGCTTAGCATGGTCATCTTTCTGTACTATCGAATACTTTGGTTTGGATGTGTCATATTCTTTCTCTTGTCTAGGTTTATACACCGTCCTAGTAGCCCAGCAGGCGTGCGACATGAACTTCCCAACTCTAATGTCACACCACATCTGCCGGCTTGCCTTCCATGAGCTAAGTAGCTGTTCAGGTTGTAGCTGTGGTGCAAAAGAGTTATGCACTGAATCTGTTTATCATGTATTAATTTGGTGAAACAAGTTCCCCGAATACGGTGAAAGTGTCAGGGTAATTAAGTTTTTCCACTTAACGGGTACGACTCCTTCTTGCGGAAGGAGGGGGCCCTAAGCGAATCCTCTTAAGGTATGTGTCCGTGCTTTCTTGGCATGTAGAAGAGACTAAATGGTAGTATTCTTTTCATACTGATGGATAACAAATAATAAATTAATACTACATAACAAATAATTTTTCTCCATAAATTGATTTGAAATTCCATCCAATTTATATTTTTGACGTAAAACTATTGCTTAAAATGCCTCCCCCCGCGAAAGGAGCGACTTTTCGTCCTTGCTAGTTTTTCGCGTTTTGAGAAAACTGGTACACTTGACTGAGGAATCCACATGACAACATCCAGAGGATACGCACAGCGATTGGGCACGTGTCACACTAGTTGAACAATTGCCACTGTTAACACGATGATGTCGCCATGCCGGTCATTTTCTTGGCTTAGTGTTAGACGGAATTCCGCCCCAAGACCGACTTACCGCTCGGAGCTAGGGGCTACTACGGTCAAGAAGCCTAACCCCAACGCGATTGACCGGAAGATAGGACCGCTTGTCGGTCCAGCATCAAGGTGAGCTCTGGTTGGCCGAAAGTGTGGACCCAACAGCCAGCCATCATTCAGTATTTGCCCAATGCTGGCTGCCAGTGGCACGTCCCGAAGACGTCGGAATTTCCAGAATGTTGTCGTCTCATAAAGTTTAGATACGACGTGCTGTACTTGTTTTTGACCTGATTTTGGGCGTTTAGTACATTTTATGCAACCTTGGTGATTCTTTCGCCCAAACGCTAGCTTAGGAGTTTCAGACCGAGAAATGTGCTGGGGCATTACAGTTATTACGCTTATCCTCCAATGCTTGACTGTATTTCTCCGGCTCCCATTTTCCGATAACCATAACTGTAGTAGCCAGAACCAACGTCTCCTTGGTTTATCGTCTTTGGCCGACAAACTGACTGACGGTCGTTTGCACCGATTTTCTCGGCTTTGATCTAGTTTCAGTCTTCTTATGGCTCATTGCCTTTTTGTCTGTCCGCGCCGTCTCAACGGTTTACTTTTTTGATAGATCAAGGCTGGAATAAAGTTCAAGCACTTATTTACTCATTTTCAGTTTTGTGACTGACTGACCGAGAGTCTTATCCCTTATGTGAGAACCAATCTTTTGGAGACAACTGGTGTATTCCAGACCGTTGCTTGCGAAACCCTCATGTTTTAATTAAGTGCTGGTAATTAGTTGCTTAATACCGTTCCACTTTATATCGTGTAGTAGCAGTTGGCAACTCATGCCCCTGTCGGTTATTAGTCGGTGTACAGTCTTCCGTCTTTGGTTGTCCTCCATTGTAACTCATCGTTACTTATGCGCATGTTTATTCTTCCAAACCCAGGATTTCGATGCGTACGCTACAGAAAAGGCCGATCAATCGCTGGCTTGTGAACCGTTCGTATGTTCACGCTGTCAGACGGATTTTACTCCAGTTTGGAAGCGTAGACGCCCTGGGTCATCAGAAGTAGTCTGTGAAGCATGTATTGTCGACAGCCAGCGTTCGGCGATTCATAAATCTTACCATAACTCAGTGAATACAGCTTTGAAGCAGCACGCTGCTTCGGAGCGTGAGATAGAACATGAATACCAGGACATCCTAAACACGCCAAACAAACTGGAGGCATTCATAAAGGATCAGGAACGTAAACTATCATCGACACATCAGCAGCAGCAGCAGCAACAACAACAACAACATACACAACAACAGTCTCAAGTCGTATCCACCTCAGGACAGCGGTATCAGCAACCACCACTGCAACAACAGAGCTTCCAGTCACAGGTTTGTCGATTTTCATTTGATTTCTTTCTCAATGTCAGCTGATAATCACTCTTCGTTCCCTTATTTGATGATTGCTCTTCCATCGAGTACAGATCTAGACACCTCAGACACCAAGGAAAGTAACTGATTACACACCATCGCTCAGATTGAGTTGAACCAGCGCTATGATACCTAATTAGGTGCCCTCACTTTGTGTGAATCCAATGTCAACGTTTACTGGACTGTAATTCGATTTTACATATGCTGATTTTCCTCAAGAGCGACTGTAAATAACTGTCCCCATAAAGGACGTGTACACACGTTAGTTTTGTTTAGCGATTGGTTGATACCGTTTGATAGCTGCTATGCCAGATGTTTCGTCAATTGAGTACGCAGGTTTTCTCCCCACTCACTGGGTAATCCTGGTCATTTAAAGTGATCTAACACATGCAGAATCTTCATTCTCATTTCCTTTTTTCAGAGCACATTCTCCGGTTCTCGACATCCTCAAACGACCACGGCAAATAATGCTACAGCCGTCCATTTTACGATTCCGAACGTGAATGCTCGTCGGCAGAATCCAAACACGTTAGTCACATCAGCAAGCGCACCATCATTGTCCATACACCAGCAGCAGCAGCAGCAGCTAGCATCACAATACCAGCAACTGAGCAAGGTCGTAGCAGCCGTTGCCGCGGGTAACAACCAAGCTCAGTCAACCTATTCGGTAAACACTAATCCAGTCAATGTCACTGCTGGGCTTATGATGGCGGCCGCTGCCAATCCGATGCTTTTGGCTGCAGCAGCAGCAAATGCCTCGAGTCAACAACAACAGCAACAGGTTGCCGCAGCAGCGGCACTGCAACAGCGTTTGGCCACCGCCGCAGCACTAGGGGAATTTCAACAGTCTCAGCAATCCCAAGTCAGCACGACAGCATCAAATTCCACCCTGGATCAATTCAGCCAGTTGACGCAGATGCAAGCGTTGTTGATGAACAGCCTTCTTTGTGGTGCATGTAGGTTTTTCACATCTTTGCTTTTGGGATAATCTCCTGTCTCATAGTTTATAAGGCTTCCCGTCGTTCACTTCCGACAGCACTTTACTAAGAGGTGCTGTTGATGAAATCGCTTTATTTACGTTTAGGATGTCGACACTATGATTGTCCGATGATAGCTGATGGAAAAATATGCACTTCTCGCTTCACGTTATTTATTATATGCATTAGGTTTTGCCCAACACCTTGGTCAGCACTCCAATGTTTGAGTTACGAAAATTTTGTAGAGGGTTCCTGCAGTTTGCAGGCCTTCAAAGCTCATCCATTGTGTCAGTATACTTGAGAAAGCAGTTAGTTCGAGCTGCTTGTGCTTAGTACTTTCGAAGCTATGCGCATTCCCCCAGAATAGTGCTTACGGTATTTGCCTTTAGTGTCGAACTCAAAATTGATTGATTTTTCGGGGGATCCGTATAGTCCTTTGCTGAGAAGTGCTATCCAATGCATTTTCATTGTTTGTGAATTTCCAATGAAGCCCAGATCCTCCATCTAGAGTAAGATATCAGTTGGGTCATCCTGTTAAAAATGCAGGCCACTCACTTACTAACTGGATCTTCGCATGGTTTGGGAAAATGGTAATTTGTTCTGCCTATAGAGGCATAAGTAGATGCCAACACTTTGAAATATATGTTTCGTTTTCTCCGCCTGGCTGGGCAGAGTTCGGTGTACATATTTTGACCGCTAGAGAACTCATCGGAACGGTACGTCCTTTTGAGACTTCTTTGTTCCTCCTCTGGCACGTAATTCACTATTTCTTTGATCTGTTAAGATAGTTCCGAAGGGAAGGTGTACTCAGTTTCGTATTGGAATAGCTTATTTTCAGGGGTTTTTGCATGCGAGGTCATAGATAGCGTTGGACGTTGTTCTTGGATTACCATTTTACGATTTTCTTGGACAATCCATTTGTGAATCATTCCCTTGGTTTGCATTTGTAAATGTAAAACGTCATTTCGAGGTCCTTGTCCCCTGCTTCTGCGGCCTGACTGGTATGATGACTTGGCAGTTTAAGCATTATCTTTGTTCGTGTTAAACTGGTAATTAATGTCACGCTTGCCGTTTTTTGCAGCTAACCAAGCTGTCGGAAACAGACAACAGCAACAGCAGCAGCAACAACAACAAATGTTACAGCAAGCTCTGTTGCAGTACACATACTTGCTGCAGCAACAACAACAGGCGGCCGCACAAGCTCAAGCCCAACAGCAACAGGCTAGCGCTGCTGCTCTGCATCAGTTAATGGGCGGAGCAGCGAATAATCCTGCAGCAGTCATGACTCTCCTAACAAATCTGTGCAATTTAAATGCTGCGTCAAATGCATCTGCGAAGAAGTGAGAATTTGCATATTGATCACTTTTGAATTAAAGCTCGACGGTTTGTCGATCATTTCTAATCTTACTGAGTGAACTGTTCGTGGGTTGCGCCATTTCCACTCACCCGTGATTCTTGTAATACGTCACGCAGTCGTTCCTGTGGGACTAAATCCATCGATAACTCTGCAATGGCAACCTGCTCTACTTGTCCGTCCTTTCACATTTTTTTAGTCTGTGCTTACAATCGGATCCTTGTACATATCCTTAATCTTCTTGCCTCTTCAACTTCGGTTTTAATTTCATGTCTCTTGTGTCTGCTCCGAGTCGTTTGTACTTCTGCTAACCTTCTGTTCACTCACCTTGCTATTATTATATCCATTTCCCATTTGCACACAACTTGCTTTCGTTCAGCTGACACAGCAATGGATGGTTCCCAGACTCAAGTTAGTCTGGCAGATTCGTGTAGATTTCAAAGGTTAGGGGAACTAGTGCACCCGGGTCCCACCAAACGTGCCCAGTATTCCATTGAGATGTACTTGCCATACCAGAGCTGGACAGATGAGGTCTGGTGGAGAGTAAATGCACATTCCGAGCTGTTTAATATTCCCTGGCCTTGGAATTCGTGTTGGTTTATGAATCGTATTTGAAGCGTGCGACAGTAGTTTTTCGGGAGACCGCCGTGGGGAAATAGGTACACGTAGCCCCTTGCCTACATGGAGCGAGGTATCGCACACTAGGCCTTGGTTGGCTAGTAACGCTGTAACTATTTCCTATGGGTGGATTGGTTGGTTTCAATAATGTGACATATCCCAGTGGTCCAGGAACGTCCCTCCGAACTGAACTTTGGGTACGTGGGGGTTGAATTCTGGTCTTGGGCATTGACCTTCCTTATCTGTTTTGACAGCACGTCCATGTTTTTCGCTGATTACCATTCAGGTTTGGGTGGTGATTCTAGCGTTTCTTTTCTTAGTTCATTCTCCTAACGTTGTAGGGTTTGGCCAGTGACGTCTCAGTGTCGTTGGTGAACATTAGGCATCCTTTAAATACCGAAGTGTCCTGATTGAATATCCTTACTTTCTCCTTGTTTTGAGGGTGTGTGTAAGGCACTGTCGGTCGAATGCTTTAAGTTTCCGGGCATCCTCAGTCGGTAGCTGTCAGGAGGGATTACGCGAATTTTTGTGATTGTGCAGTTTCTTGCCCGTAAAGTTCTTCAGGTTTGAAGGAGCGTTTTTGACTTATCAGAAGAGGTTTCTCCGGGAAGGGAGTGGGAGCGGGAGTTTTGTACTCTGCGCTGCGTGAGCGTATTAAGTGTAATGGTTCGATGTACCAGCGATTTCTCAGCGGTTCAGACGATCTGTCAGTTTGCCGTCATGCTTAGACCGACCGATGGATCGTCCTGGGTGTGAGCGTTTTTCGCCGGTATTATCCCTCCGGGTCCACATCGTTGTCAGGGCTTGCAACCAATACCACATCTGTCCTTTCGCAAATCGAATGGATTTGTTCAGCGTCCAAGTTTCAAAATGATTTTGACCGCTCTTTCCTGTCGGGTACTAGCTATCCATATGCGGTCATCTAGGAAACATCGGCCTCTAGAGGACTTTTCCTAACCACCCGCGGCGGATTGTCCGCTCTGCTTATATTGTTGGAGATGGTTGTCTAAACGCATAATACACAGCTTGCCAAACAATCCCCCCACCAATCACTTCAACAACTATTGTCGGTAATTGTCTAACCCTTCGAAAAGCGTTTTAAAAATGTTACTAATATACTCGGATGTCCCTCAGAAGTTTCCATCCCATGATTCATGACAACCTGCATATACAGCGCAGAGGGAACTTGACCAGAAAGCCCCGAGACTAGTCTGGTCAATGGCACCGTTGTCCTCTTTGGGATCTGAGATGATGGGCTCTCTTATAGCGAAACCCTCGGGATTGCCACAGGATTGAAAGCCCAGATGACATGGAAGTTTGTCAGTTAACTGAACCTTGACTTATGATGTGTTCTCACTGTACCCCAGTTTTTGTGGGATCCTTGATGATGGCATCTACCATATCCAGCCCCCAGCTGCGGACGTACCGAAACCGTGGAGCTGATGGGGAGCAAGAAAGAATGCCTCAAGTGATGGTCTGAATCGTTTCGTGTCCCACGGATATACCCAGTCTATGGTTTCGTTCAGCTGTAGCACCCTTTCGGTGCCTAACTGCCATGCTACCAGAAGGAAGCAGGAGGGCTGGGATACTGCCAGGTTGCCCAAGCCTAGACAGGGGAAGTCGGGAGGCAAAGGTCGGGTTCGAACCACGAACCTACCAGAAGGAAGCAGGAGGGCTGGGATACTGCCAGGTTGCCCAAGCCTAGACAGGGGAAGTCGGGAGGCAGAGGTCGGGTTCGAACCACGAACCTTGCGGTCAGTAGATCCGCGCTCTAACCACTTCGGCCATCTCGCCCCATGGCTTAGAGGTTTAGTCTATGGTTTAGGGGCCGCCGAAATAGCGCGGCAGTGAGATGAAAGTGTTGAAAGAATTATAACTAAAAATACTCACTGCAGGGATGGGGGAGGGTTATTTGCTAGCACTTTACGGTTTACAAGGTGCTTCGTGGAAACCTTATCTGAATTTTACGGAGAAAGACCCACGCATGAGTGAGAATTTTCTAGTTCGGAGTTTTTACGCACTAGATAGGGTGTAACCGGTATTTCACTTTTTCAGTGCTATACAGTAGTATACAGATAATGCAGTATAAAGTTTGTGCGTTATATCGACTGTTCTGCTCGCTCAAGCGCGTTCCGCCAAAAATGCGCGAATGTTGTTCATGTTTCGTATTCATATCGGGGTGGGTTTCACATTTCCACTGGGACCGGAACACAGCTGGTCGTTCAATTGAGCTCACAATGTGAATGAAGACCTCCGACCTCGTCACTAGGATGCCGAGATCAATTTCTCTAAATTTTAACCTCACTCACCTGTATCTTTTCGTAGTTGAGGATTTACAACCAGCAACTCGCTAAATCGCTTAGAAAACTTCTAAGCTTCCACAGTTTACTGTCACTAGAAATTGTGTATCAGTTGACGTACGCCAACACCGATATGGTAAGGTTTCCTGTGACATTTGTGTAATAGAACGGAATTTGTTCACATGTGAACGTCAGCATATTTCTTATAGGCTGTGAACGGAACAAGTAAAGTGATGTCTGATTAGTGGCCCAATCCAACCGAGTATTTTCCTTTTCGTCAGCGCATTGGAGTAGCTGTTTCCCAACATTCCGAATCATCCATCAGTCCACTGATCCTACGCAGCTTTCAGTGTTGTACAAACCGTAGAGCTTTTCGCACATTTTGAGCCTGGGGTTTGCTGAGCCTTTGAGAGCCAGCATACGTGCCAGCATTCACCTAGAGCTAACTCTCCGTAAAGTTTGGCTACTCGCGAGTAGTGTAAATGATGTTTTTTATCGTACAACCAATTTGCTTCCCCGTTATTCTGCTCCCGCATAAAGTTCATCCGCCCTCTACTGCATTTCATGCCACTGATCGGTCAGCGAAATCTGGACTTCTGCAAGACCTCATCTGATCGGCACGTCAGCGCGGTAACCCAGAATCAGGACGTGGCTTTGGTTTGGGCGTTTGAGCGCGGAATCGTACCAGTGCCTCGAGGTACTTTGGGGTTGGCAACGCTTTACACTGCCGCACAGGAGATAGCCAGTTGGGTTGAAAACATCATGAACGACCGTTACTACCCTGCTCACTAACTGTGCCATCAAAGACCAGACTTGTGTTGACAAACTCACTAGCCGCTATGTTAAGCACCAACAGGATTGTCGGGGATTACCTGCTCTTCGGGAAGAAAGAAGCAGCAAAGATTTTGGGTCGTTGTTGTGGTGTCAATTCCAAGCATGGCAGGTTTAACCACCTCAGCTGGTTATTTCAGCATCCCTGAACTTATCGCAGCGACCAGTGTAAAGGCCATATCGGGAGAATTCTAATCGCTTGTTTGCACAACGAAACAACGCGAGAGTGCCCACCTCGACCCCTATTGACGGTAGGTTTTTCAAGGCGAAGTGGAAAAGCGTTACGATGAAACGAAACACAACCGGTTACTGGGGGACATTACGCCCGCTACGCGCTGCCAAAGAAGTCTGTTCAAAGGCACCGGTCAGGTACTTGAATTAATGCTTGCTGACACTGAAGAAATTACATCATGTGTGTGATACGATGGACTCAGTGGATAATGAAGTTGGTGACTGAGCAATCAGAGGTCTAAAGTGACTTATCGCTTCGTTAACGAAGTTTCATCAACCTCCGTTCACTCTGGGACATCCAAGTTTCAGTGCATCACGCAAAAATGTTTTGTTTACTGAATTCACGACCAATGGTTATGGTTGCTGGGGTTTTCAATTTCATTAGAGGTTGACCTGGATGGAAATCTTGCAGCTTTTATTAATCACTCAAGTTGAAGTGAGCAGATTGTCTGCTGCCCAGTCGATGTCCGGTTACCAGGTATTAGGTTGTCAACAATCGAACACAATCATTCAACCAGTAAATTGAATGGTCGCATAGAAGCACTACTGGAACGCATAATTTCACTGTTAAAGTAATACTTGGCGCATCTCAGCTTCCAGATCGTGCAACCACATAAGTTGAATGGTTCACGAAGCCATCTTGGCCTCTGATAAACATTTATTTTAGACGTTTGTCGCAAGATTACTCCATCGGTATGCCATAGAGTGCTGGTATTCGCCTAACCCTAGTGGTGTGCGTAGTCAGAATGTCCTACAGTGTCAGGCTAACACCGGCATGTTCCTATCACGACTATCCGCCATCTCTCCCAAAGTTGTTTGGATGGTCTTATCACACTCATTCACGATGTTCGGTACGCTGCTTCAAATATTTTAAAAAATAGTCCATAGGACTTGATTTCAGCCATCTATCGGTTCACCAATTTTGGAATGTTTCAATTTGCTATGTGTGCATTACGGACCTAGTGTGGTAGAGTCCCATTCTCTTTAAGCAAGACAGCATTTGTTGGACTCGTTTTCACGGGCTGTGGAGTTACTTAGTTTTGTACCAGTTGCTTCAAAGCTAAGACCGTTAAGAATATCAGTTGAACACTAAAAGAAGTACCTACCGGTCGCATTATCCGAAAAAGCAAAAAACGGATCCAATAATGTTTGGTGCCGGAGTACCCATTCAAACAAGCATGTTAGTCATACGTTTAACGTGACAAAATGGCTTGCACCGGGCCCGACATCCACTTGTTAGTTAGACGTAAAGTGGCCTCTTCGGTTAACAGGATGGGAAATGCATCTCTGTGGCCTGAAGCCCAGCGCAGTAAATCTTTCAATTTTCTGGATTGTGCCAATGCAATTACTGCGTTTTTGAGGATTCAGAAAAGTCATTCAAAATATGCGTCTGTTTACGATTTCGTAGAGGAAACTGTTTTGCGTTGCACTCGCGAGAAGTATTCCACATTCTCCATTTGAATTTCTAGTCTGCTTTTATACGAAGCATAGAAAAGTATTGTCAACAGGAACGAATTGTCTGCGTTGCCTACTGTGCTATTTGCTATTTGGCCAAAAGTCCCCAATTGTGTCATCCCTTTACTGGCTGCACCTAATTGACAGTTGTATTGAACCAACGCGCGGCCCCACTGTCATCGTAACAGCTCTATCTGTACAGCACCAAAGTCCGTACCCGCTCCCCACGGGTCAGGCAAAACCGGTCCATCATAAATGCTAAAAGCTCTCGCAATCGTCTTGAACCCTATCTATGGTTCTGATTACGTTAACTTTGCTCTGAAACACTCACAGAGGTGTCGATCGTGTTACTTGTGTCACGTCATCCGCATACTAATTTCTGTTGGTGAGCAGTTCTGAATCGCCCGGCTAAGATAAAGGTGTATTTTTTCATGGTATCCTATGATTAATTCAAAAAGCAGCAGATAAGTAGGATCCATAGAAAGATTATAATGAAACAGGGAGGCAGTACGATGCCAGTTCATTTACAGCTTGGGTCAATAAACATCATTACCAGGCACTATGCAAAGCATGAGTATTAGAGGTTTTAGGTGCAAGAGACCTTAATGACAGTCTAACATCTGAAGTCGGGTGAATGTCATGTGAATAGTATTTCCACAAAAAGTTCTGTAGGAGGTATTCCCGGTTGAAAGATGCTACTTTTTCACTGATATGATTGACTTTTGCTGATCCGAGGATTTTTTTCACTGCGTTTGCCTAGCTATATTTATCTGACGACAAAACGGCATCTGTCAGACCGCACCTTTCATGGTTTTCCTTAATTATATCTCATAAAATATATTTCCTCAGTCAAAAAAACTAATTTTCTGTGATTATCGCCATAAGATTTTATTGGACGCTAAATACAGTGCATCGATCGTCGCAGAATAGAGTGATGGGTCATTTCAAGTAAAAAAATTCAAATTTTAACGAGGGAATTTCGAACTTCATACTGGCAGTCACCGGCGGGAGCTCCCGGAAACGGGACCAGCGAGCGACAGACTACCCGTGATGTGCACGGTTTTAGGTAGTGAGCCGTAAAGGTAAATTTATGTGTGGAGTTGTAACTCATACATCTAGTAAATATAAGGTAAGCCAAGAGTGGTTTGCCGCCGTTTTGGTCTCAAAAAATCACTCAGCACAGTACTAGTATCTTGACTGAGTTATTTATTATTTCCTCATTGCAACCCTCATTGCGTAGGGGAAACGTTTTTATGTATCATTCGGGTTTTTCTCACAAAGTCGATGGCAGTTTGAGGGGATTTCGTAATTTTCAATTGAGATTTCGTTCTGTAAGTGAAGTTAATCAACGCTAAAAAGCAGGGAAATATATACAGCCGTTTCACTCCTATTGAGAACCATCAGTGTTGCGCATCTCACGAAACTCAAGGGTGTTTCAGACGTGCAAACACCCGGCTAGTAGTTTAAACACTCTTTCACGAGCTGCCGATCAAGAGGATTACGTTTCAAACGACTAGCTGAGAGGTTGCTGGTTCGAAACTCACTTGAATTTCGTAGGAAGCGCATTGACTCCATATAGGGATAAGACAGTTTTATATAGGGTGGTGCGATATGCATGAGGTCGAACCAGCCATTGTTTAAGTAACCCGCTGCTATGAAAATATTTTTGTTCGTAATTGTATACGAAATTTATTTTGTGACGTGGGTCTCCCCAGAGCATGTATCAAAGATCAGGGTCAAGGAACAAAGTTTAAGGTGTACTGCTTCAAACAAACGAGGCTGTGAAGTACGCGTTTGAAACCGTATGCATCGTCTAAGGGCAACATTATCCGTGTGTTGTGCGTGTTTTGAACAGACGTGGGTATATTCGTCTGCCTAGAATAACCCCGAACAATGCTTCGAGATGTTTGAAAGTCGCTTAACACAGAAGGACTTTTTTGCCGTTTTTTTGCGTTAGCTTTGATCACATATTGTTTTTCTCCTCTTCCACCATGTATTAAGTCTCATAAACACGTTCAACACTCTGACTGTACTTCCACAGTTAGTATAGAAAAGTCAGACGGGAAGAGCGTCCGTCAGGATGTAGCGGTCCCAAGCTACAATAGGACTTTCGACACATCTGCATTTCTAAACTGATCCGCTCTCACTCACAATTAGGCACACTTCAAGCTTTCGACAGCCAATGCCCTGTCGCACCAGAAACTAAATTTATGGCAGTCCTAATCTCCTTCCATACGGGTTTTGTTTCGAATCACGTGGGCTTACTTTGTCCGCCAACCAGTGCTTTTGTGAATTTACTGAAAATTTTTGGCGATAAAAATAGTCTAGATCAAAGTTTCTACTACAAGGTGGGCCAGTAAAACCTGAACAAGCTACTTCTTATAGGCGGCAGAATCAGGTAAGCACCTGTACGCACGCACTGTCGCCTTGAACGGATGTCACACATGGGGATTGTGCGGGACGTCTTATTAGCCAGATGACATCTGGTCAAGTGATAAAAAGCAGTAGCTGTTGTGAGGCCAACGAGGCATCCACACGGCAGCCAAAGTGCTTCCTTCCAGCCTGGATAATTTCACTCACTCTTCGGGCTATACTCAGGTGGATATTGCAGGTTTCTCTGTATGGATAATGTTCTCCTTACGTTTCTAACTTAACTGCGGATGGAGACATGCACAACTCAGTCTGGTCGGTTCTATGGGAAAACTCTAATTATATTTAAATCTGTTGAATTCGGAGACCAGGCAATTGGCTTATATCTGCCTAATTTTGCTTGAAACACATTCTTCCTCGTTTAGGTATATCCAGTTTCTGCAGGTATTCCAGTAGCGGACCACTCAGTGGTTTCAAAAATTTGGGGTCTGATTATTATATTGCCACACATAACTGTAAAATATATCTTCCGGAAGTGACGATTAGTTCTTCCACGTCTCCCGTAACTACTCTACGAAATGTGAAAACTGCTCCTCACCCCTTGGCTACAAAACAGTGAAGAGAATGTTGAGATATAACAGATAGACAGATGTTCCGCTCATTGATATCTGTCAGGATAACTTCATAATTGGAGGTGAAGTCACGGGTGCGGCGTTTTCACTAAGCGGCGGTAGTTACGCGCGCAGACGCGCTTGTCTAAATGAGGAATATTGCCGGCGGTTTAATCCTTGTTGTCCATGGTTTTCTTTTATAAGGACGTCGACTTTTGAATCAATCACGAGTAATTCCCGTTCTCATTCCATATGCGCTGAAATCCACGAGCTCCGTCCTGTCAACTCCACTAAAAATGATCTTATCAACGCCTTGCGCCATGCTTACGCCGCTAAATCATCAATCCATCTGACCTTTGTGATGTACTTGCCATGATCCTATGGACAACTGGTGTTAGAAGAAATTAGGCTGTCAGGTCTTTTGCCAGATAAAATACAGCGTCTAATTTGTGCGTGCCAAACAGTGCACAAATGAGTGCATAGAGTCCGCAGTAGTTGGTCCAGGTCACAAAAACAAATTCACTGTACATAAATGGTCATTTTCCCAAATAATCTTAGTTCACTTTGAACAATAAAAAACGTTAATCCACGACCACGTTTGTCTTTTCAGACGCGATAAAGCTGTTGTACTCAGCATGCGCTGGTGAAGTACTGGCAACAAATGCGTTTCGAGTGTGAGATTCTCCAAGTCCAGATCTCGATACCCCGAAGGAGCAGCAGCGCCGATTTCTCCTAGTGACAGTGGAGCGCCGGCCTATGTCTTTCTCGATTTGACGAGGACTGATCGCCAAGTTGTAAGGTTCGGCGGAGGACTTTTAAACGACACTGATACGGATACAAAAAGGGCGATTGTGTATCTTCGTTTACTGGATCCGCCGGGCTCTACGATCTCGAAATGCTCGGAAGAAAAGGCCGATGAAATGAGTAAGTCTCTAATTTGTTGGCCACCAGTTACACGTTTCCCATTTGAATACAGTAAAAGAGGATAAAACTCGGGAACTTTGCCGCACCTCATCAAAACTAGTTGACAGTACTGGCGTAGGCAGACGGAATGTCACGCCAATCGCTAATGAGATGTGAATTATTTGGCAAATCAGCAAAGCTACTGGCTTCGTTTGGGCGAAGAGGAAAAGTATTTTTCCACAAAATGACTTAATGACTATGACTATGAGCCACTGATGAAGAGACTGTATTATTACAGGCGAACATGGTTCAGTGGTACCTGGATAGGTATGGATTAACGATGCTATTCGACTGGGTGATGGAAAGGTAGAACTACCGGTTTGGAACCTGAGAGTTGTGACCATCTGCTTTGATAAATAGGTGAATGCGAAATATTCTGAACTGTCATGCAAAGTCATTTTTATGCATATTTCCGACTCAATAACGGCTGTCGGGGACGGGAATTCCAGCCAAATTTCACTCAGGGTATGCCAAAACTAGGATTTACTCCTCACAGCAGTTCATAATTTTTCTGTACCTACGTTCAACTAAATCTGATAGCTGCTCATACTACAGAAGGAATTAAAACCAAACCTGTCGCGCACGTCGGTTATGGCCGAGCAGCAGATTAAACTGGGTGTGCGATTAATCCTTGAGGCCACTTTAAAAAAATAAACAAACTAGGCAGCGCAGCCTATTTAACTTCAGTAGACAGGTGGCGGATCCGAACCCAACTTTTCATGCAAATCCGTCCTACACAGCGGTTTAGCCGTTTCCGGTCAAATCATCCACACCTTTTGACAATGCTCTCCTCTGAAGGATGAGTTAGTTGAGCGTGCACGTTGTGTCAATTCCAAGGCATAGAACAGGTTGCATTAGCTTGAATTCCCCAATAAAAAATGTAGCAACCGCTGTCAAAGTGACTGACAGCTGTGTTCTAACTTTCTAAGCATCCAGACCGAAATTGGAACTCCTCCCTCCTTGTTCAGAAGTCCATCATTGGAGAGACCTCTTTACTGTGCACAACTTTACTCCTCAGACTCTGGGACAATAATCGCTGAAAACAGCCTTATTGACGCCACATGGGGAAAAATTTTCCTAAACACAAAAATACGACAGACGTGTAATTGCCGAAACTGACATAGTAACACTCCGTCATACTGGATCGGAATATGAGTTTAGCGTGTCAGACGTAAAGCGGAGAGTAGCAGACAAATATTTGGAAAGGGCCCTTGGAGATATACCTTGTCCGTCGTTAATGTGTCACTTTTCTGACGTTCGCTGACACCACGCGTTTGAGCAGACAACCATAGACACCGTGAGTCGCGATGTTCGGACGTCAGCTTGGGGAAAAAGTTGATGTAAAATTTTTATGCGTTTATCGTGGTCACACCCCTCTTCAGGAAAGAAAATTTCTTCCCATCAATCTAAGCTGTGACAGGGTATAATTTGCCTGTCTGAGCTCATCGGTATTTAAGTTGGCTTTTCTTTTCTTCGTGGTTGTTACATGATTTTTGGACCAACCAAAAGTTGTGTCTTATTTTGTGAGAAGAGAGATTTTGCAACACGAAAAACTAAACCTGTGAATTACCACAAAACAATCCCACAGCTAATAAGCAGTCAGGAAGGAGTGATAGAACACCAGTTAAATTACACTGCAAGAATAATTGTGCGACATCTCACCGGTATTTTTTTTCAAAAGAAACTGTATATTATTTCACAAAGTCACTTCAGTGGAACCTTTGTATGTTTCAACACCTTCATGTGGCCTAAAAAACCACGCCTCCAACTTTCTGACATCTTCACTCTTAACATTCTTGGTCAGAAAAATCCCTTCTAGATGATTCGATTGACTAGGAGTAATACAGACATAAAGCCATGAAGGATGTATCAATCACAGTACAACAGTGCTGGTATAAAGTTTCTCCTATGGCTGTGGGACGGAGAAAACCGACGAAACCGATTCATTAAGGTACACTAAGGTAGTAGGCTGGCTAATAATACCGATCATGGTGACAAACAAACAGTGGGTGGGAGATTTTGACCACCTCGAGTTTGTGCAAATATAAACCGCTATGGCTGCAGAACCGAACTGGTGAATCCTCTGGGACCGGGTTAACTAAGCACTAGTCAAGATGCTATCCAGCCACTCATTAGCGCATAAGAGCGGTTTGTAGATAGAATAGTACAACGGTCCTGGAGTTTAGTGGATAGAATGGTATCACGAGATGGTCCTACATTTTTTACGGCACCCCATTCGATTTTTTGTTGTCTAACTTCTAGTTCCTCTAGCTAATATTATCGTTGATTCTGAGCGCTTTTTGGGGAAAGCCGCCACTAGTTAACCAAAAGTCATGTTTTTCCGTTGAACGAGATTAAAGTGAGAGCATGGCGAAAATATGCCATACCCCAATAGTGAGGTGTGCTATTTCATAGTCGAGACATATTCCTTCCAGGTGTGGCTGTCGGCCTTAGTGCTATATTTTTTGTTCATTGGTTGACCCTAGGGGAAAGTAGTCTTCTTCGTACAGACTGTCCATCACTTCTTTCACCCGCCAAAAGAAACCGTGTTGCACTGATAGTGCAGAAATTTTGACAATGTTCTTGGGCGAGAAACACTGACAGGAGCAATCGAAAAGCTAGGGTTGGATTGGATTCATGTACCTTGCGGTCAGTAGTTAATGGATGGGCTATTCCAAGCGCATGACATTCTTGAACCTGTATCTATTCGACATTATTTATTAATTTTTGTGTATACTACTCATCGAGGTGGATAGGCTCAGGGAAGTACTTATTAGGCACCTGCTGGAAGGTAACCTGTCTTCGGAGGGACCGCACACCAAACAGTGCCCGATGGTTGGGACAGTGTGGAAAAATTGTCCCTCTTCGTGGGGTTCTCCATTCCGGGACAAAAATGCACAAAGTTAGTATAGAAGCTAGAAAGTTTTGTCCATAATACTCCAATTTCACTGCTTACAGAATACATAATGTGTGGGGTAGGAGATGGGGAAACAATCGATTTTTGCGAGGATCTATATACAAGGACTTCATCGCACCAAAACCAGCTGGCAAAACGTTGTCAATACACACTCAGGTTTGTTCCTCAGATAAGCGACTTTCCTAGGACCTAAGTCACTACATATTCCAGACCAGGATAATGGAGTCATACTACTTTTGTTCGAAAACTGATCAACTGGAGCGAAAAAGAACGCACGGTGTGACGGGTGGGTTTCATGCCGGACATGCTTTGCGATAAATTTTGGGCGTAACTAGGTCCTGCAAGGGAGCATAGTCTGTCAATTCATTTTTCCCGTAAAAGCTGTCATGGAAGAGTTGAAATCAAGAATGTCAATTCCGTTAGCTCTTTGGGAAGATGGTGTGTATGGGAAATCATATTCAAAAATAATTAAATGGGTTCAGGTGTTTGATTGACAGGCAGACTAAGCTGATGACAAATTTTTTGGATAAAAAAACTTCGACGTTGCTTACTGAGAACCAAGTTTTGTGCCATAGAATATATAGAACGTCTAGGACCACGAAAAAGGAATCCACCGAGCTAGATGGCATTTAGCTCGGAAGCACGGTAATTACAAAACAATCAACTATACCCGGGATTTACATTTCTTCCTGAACCACACTGTTGGGATTGGTTGCTGGGTTTGAATTTATGCAAACCACTGAGGAACATCTGGAAGCAAATAGAAGGTTTTTATGCATTTATAGGAGTGTTAAAGAATGAAAGTTTTCAATAATTCCTCATGTGGTCAATAAAATTACAAAGTCGTAATGCACAAAATTCAAAGTAGGCTGCGTTACCAGATGGTGGGATCATTCTTAACTATCAACCGGAGGGTTAGACTTAGAATTTAATTATCACGTGGCTGTCGCGCTATTAGAACGTTCGGACTGTTCGTCCGCGGCCATACTAGGTGTGGTGTGTGCATGTATTTCTTTTGGAAGCAGAAAACAGGGTATCATACCCAATAGTGATCGACTCAGCTGGAGCTAGCACATGCTTTTTTACTACCTGTAGTCCATTACTTGGAACCATTGTGACAATCCCGAAAGTAGGATTTACATTTATTTGGTGTGCAGTTTCGACCAAAGCAGCCACAGTAACGCGTAGGCGCTTCCCAGGTCACCTTGCACTACAACCCGTTCGTTAAGCACCCGATTTGCCCACCATCGTTCACTTTTACGTGCCGGAATGTGGAAGAGTGCACAGAATAATCTTCCAGAGGGAGCCTGTTTTCCAGGTTGAGGTCAACCGTGAATTTTGAATGAAGGCAGCTTCGTAGAGTAGCAGCAGTAATTGCCCATTGTAGCGAGCGTTTTTGGGCACGGTAGAACAGTCCAGTTGAGAATTCATCTTCGAAATATAGTGCGTTGTTTGGGTGGTGGTAACTTGCTCGCTTCGCATGTCATGCCCGCGCTACATATCCTAGCACGGTCAAAAATGTTCATGTCTAGTGAGCTCAAATAAGGACAACACTCAAATTCAGCGCTTTTCACTTTAGTGTGGACAAATCAAGAATACTATCATTCAGACGGAAATGATGTCATCATAGATTTCATCATTGTTCTTGTAAACGAAGAACGGGCTGAGATGTACATTCGGCGTCTAGATTCAAAGCTATGGAAATTAATACACGGTCACCTGTGCGATGGTTTCTGGTACATAGATCAAACCACTTTGCCATAAAAAAAAACGAAGGAGATATTGTACTTCCACTCTCATAGAGACATATCAAAAAAGCCTGTTTGTCAATAGGGAATATTTATAGCAAAGAAGTACTCTTTTTCTGTTATTTTGTGAGCTCTTACATTGGCGCTGTGAAAGCTTGGCAAACCCAAAGGACCAGGGACATGCAGAAATGATGGTGGATCTGCAAGCCTCGGAGATAGAGACAGAGATAGAAAAATCCACTAGTTTACCACTGCCGGTATCAGATCAGATTGGTGATATGAGCACTGAATTTTGTGTCATTTACTGCGTGCCTTGTCTGCAAACCGCGAACTCTATAGGCACAACACAGGCAGGTGAAATCCGCCCTCAGGACCCGGACTTTCACAGGCAAAAACAGTTTATTTACAGTCTGATGGTGAAATATTTCCGGTGTCTAGTCCACAAATTAATACATACATAAAGTGAAGAGTAATAAGCGGCATAATAACAAAGCAAGCTACGAAGCACCCAAAATAGGTTTCATTTACTGACAGTAAGCTGTCCCGTATACAAGTGTCCAATGCTTACAGGACGCAACTTCAGCGTGACTACGTGATTTCACACCATAGCCCGGACACTGAACTTTTGGATTCGGCAAATAAACACAAGGTTTGGCAAGACAGCTGATCAGCGCGCCAGCTCGAGGGCTCAGAATCCTGGCACGGAAAGGTTGCTGTGATTTGGGCGTTTCAGTAAGGTTGCACTAGCGTCTCTTTTGCGTATGGATTGGATGCCGGTTTACGCGTGACGCCGCACTGGAGATAGATGGGCACGAAAACAGTATGAAGCTCGATTATGACCCTGTCCGCGGACGGACGTCCCGGCGCTGAAAACGTCGGGCTGGCCGACCAGCAAATTTGTCGTGCAAGGGCTTGTAAACCTGACGGCTGATCCCATCTGCCAATGTCACTTTGAAGGATAAACCCATGAAGTAAGCTACTTCTCCACCGTCAGTACGACGGACTGACTGGCCGCTGCATCATATTTTAACTGATTAAGCTTTTGAGTTTTTTGTTGCATCTCAACACGCCAGCGACAAGAGTCGGTTTAGTCTCCATGATTCTGGCAGGGAAAGTCCGCCAATCCCAATTCCCTAGACAAGATATCCTGGCACTTCTTTGCCTCAAAGGTAAGAGGCTGTCAAATTTAGTGCACTGACTAGTTCAACAAGACATCCAGTAAACGGCTCTTTGTACTGTACCATTCAGTAGCTTTTTTCTAGCAACACATCCAAGATTTGAAACACATTATCTGCTTCTGATTTGAAAGTGAACTGGATGAGCATGATTAAAAGCGTCTCACTTCACTCATACTGGACACGATTAGGCAATGATCAACTACTTTTCTTTCAAAAGCGCATGTGTTCAACAGTATCTCCCAGCAAACAGTTTTCACGCACGATCATGAAATCCTACTCAATAGCGGATCCTGTGAGGATCCAATAACCGGTTCATCAGTTTTTCGGTACCCAGTTTAGTTAAGGAGAATGGTGGGATTGGAGGCACGATATCCGGTGAATCAATCTAGTCACGAATTTTTTCGTCTTCATAAGCCATGAGGAGGTGCTTA
Source organism: Opisthorchis felineus (assembly GCA_004794785.1). Classification (NCBI taxonomy): domain Eukaryota; kingdom Metazoa; phylum Platyhelminthes; class Trematoda; order Opisthorchiida; family Opisthorchiidae; genus Opisthorchis; species Opisthorchis felineus. The sequence goes on along the minus strand of SJOL01002185.1, from coordinate 105,383 downwards.
TATATGCATCAATAATAAATTTCGCATCACATTATGGCGTTATTCATGTTCCAGTGGTGGATCTCCGGTTCTCGCATCACCAGCAGATTTCACGTACAGTTTTCTTGATAATGCAGGGAAAAGCGGCTATGCATATGTGGAACAAAAAAACCCAGCAGTTCATGTCGCCGACTGACGCAGCTACAACGCAAAACGTGAGCGGAGGGCATGAGAACAAGAGAGGAAATTAAGCGCTGGGGGAACTAGTTCAAGTCCCTAAACCTGTGCGCACTATGTTGTTAAGGAAGATCTCCATTGCCGAGTGTGATTTACAAGCGTCGTGAAAGCAGGCGCGTTCCGGTGACTGTATGGCTATAAACATTCTTCAAGGAATACTTACGATATACTGATTAAGCTACCAGAACTGCTCATTAACCGTTCGAAATGCAGATGCAGATATCGGTCTCTATTTTTTTGAGGCCACCTGCCTTAGCGACCGATTTCGGTATCGATTATAAATGTTTACTGTGGGGAGGAGAAAAGAAATCTAATGCTGTTCAGGTTTCGAATTGTATCTACTCAGGCCACCTAATCATCTAACATTTGTTCTTGCTTGAGGATTCACATGCCTTTTCGACCGCTTGCTTCCAACTTTTATCGTTGGCTGCGAATCCTACTTTTTGTTGTATTTTCTCATTCAACCTCTTGTTCCTCTGAATGGAATTCAGCTAAACCCTTCTGAACAAGTACCTTGCTGTATCTGACGTGTCATATTGTTCATGCATTTTCGGCTGGTTTCTCAAGTACTGGCGTCTGGCAAACAACTCTTCAGTTTTCACAGATGTTTCGGTCTTCACAGTGGGTTTAAAGCACTGGCCTAGTGTTTATCCGCCTATTAAATTAACGGCATCCTGGTTGGTTAACATTCAGTTGTTGAGCTTTTACCATTCTTGAAGCATTTCAATGTATTTTAGGATCTTAATTTTTAGGAACATTTAGCCACTATTTTTATCTAATCCTTTGTACAGTTTCCTCTTCTGGCTGTTTTATATCTGTTTTGTTTCATGTGGGCTGTATATTGGACTAAGTTTAAGGATGACATGGTGTTCTTTTGACTCATTGGGTTTGCCTGTTCGTGATCTGCGGCAATTTTAGTCAGAGTTCATGTAGCTTAAACGGTAGTTCTCATTGAGGTTGGAAAACACGGTGTTTTTTTATAGATTTGTTCAACTCCCTTCCGAAACAGGATACTCAGCGAACGTCTACGCAAATGCGGCTTTATACTTATCATCCACCTGTTGGGATCCAACTCCATCAGTCGTCACGATCGTCTAACGGTCAATTTTTGTCGTTCGATGAGCTGCAGTTAAACTGCAACCAAACGGGGAGCAAACATGACGCAGCTTAAGGACTTTTAAGCAGATTAAAAGTTGAATAATTTTGCAAGAACAAGAGTTCTGATGTCTACTCTTCAAGTATTCCATATTGCGGCAGCAACCAAATTCTACTGATCAACTTTACGTTCCTTTTTAATTCCCGCTCTGTTGGATTGATATTGGTAATATTTTCCCAGAGAGCTGGAAGGTGATTAGCTATCCAGCCATTCCACCGCGCCACCCATTACCCCAAAATATGAACAGGAATAACGCCAAAAGTTTTGTGAGGCCTTTGTTTATAGTGAAAATGGCTTTGAGTGCCATCTGACTGAAAAGTTTCCAGGTTTTCAGCCAAACTTTATTCCACGCTTGTTTCACTATTGATTAAAAAATAATGATCGACCCTTCCACGTTTGAGTTTCATGCATCACGTACCGTCGATGATAATGTTTTACTGAGGCATCACCAACAAGACAGTGAACAACTCTTGCTTTTCTGAGTGCACGCGTGAGTACGATTAACGGCTGTTTTATAATTACAAACCCGGTAGTCTGTTCATCCGCGTGCCCGTTGTTATGAGAGCCTGTTATCCGATTGTTCAAATCCAACAGCGTACAGTTTTGATCAGTCTCAATGAGGGCAAAATCGCCACCTGGTGATGCAGAGCGCAAGACTTCGTACAAAAGGCCACCTTTATTTTTTGTTTTCATGTTCCTACTGGGTTTTAGAAGGCCTTGTTCTCGGTTACATGCGAAATACAAGTGGTGAAAGTTTGTTCCAAATGGACAAAATTTTTAAGAACTAACTACTTTCGCCTAAACGTTCGCAAGCGGTCGTAACTCTCAGCAAGACAAATCTGCGCAAACCTTTATTTATGCATTAATATCTATCTACGTGCTTGACACTGAAGTTCACAGTGTCTGACAGCATTGTATGATAGCTGCTATTTTCGGAGACGTGATGTTGGTTTTCATTTTTCTTAGTTGTGTCGTAAGATGCTGTCAGTTTTTACGATTGCGGGGGGACAAAGTCGCCGACAAACTTTAGGAAATCAAATGATAACCCATTAAGGATTATTAGGACGTTTTTTGCTTCACAGGAAGACTGTCTAGTTTTGCACGGCTGGGCTGATGGTTAGTTCACTTTGGGCCTGAGTATTCTGCCAGGTTGGGTGGAAATGAACTTATGGTCTGGCTCTACGAATTATTGGAAAGTTCAGTTTGTGATGTCTTCCACTTAGAGAAAAGTTAGGGGAACAGTATATTAGGGCTGGCTGTAAACGGTGAGGCAAAAAATAAGTGGCGGAGTCTTTATCGTATAGAATGATATTAAGTCGTGTGGATGGTGCTTGATTGGCAAAAACCACCGATTCTTAACATATAACTGAGCACTTAACATCGGTTACCACCAAACATTGGGATCCGATATTCTCATATCGTTCATCGTGTGGCTCCGAAATCGTGGACTGCAAAGCTGGTCCTTCAGCTGTGATGTATACATATGCTGTCCTACAATGTCATTCGACTTAAAAGGATTAGGCCGACTGAGCTAGCGAGATCTTTCCGTCCGTCTGGTTTCCCCATCAGTTGACACTTAGTATATGAAGCAGCTCCAGGGTTGTTCAGCCTTGAGATGTAGATTTATGCGTGGGCAATTCCTAAGGTATTCGTGTGCACAATGCTATTAAGGTTAGTCGTTATTTTCATGTCCCCACTTAATCTCATGTGGGGATAAAAAACAACCAAAAAGATTTTTCTGTTTCCCAGGTAGTCACTCAATCAATGGCAGAACACAAGGATATCTGTGTGATTAAATTAATCGCGTGCCGTATTTCAACAGTGATATCTCTACAGTCGTAGAACTGGAGCCTAAAATGAGCCGCGAATTTTTAGTCTGTATAAAGTACTAACCTTATTCTTTGCTGTCTTCTTGGATGAAAGGACCCCAAAAAATTAAACACTATGATTGATTTTGATCACTTCTGACCACAAAACACCTTGGCACCTAGCTTAAAAACGTCATATGTATTGCATTTGGATGGGGAACTTCAAGCTCTTCATAAGATATGGAAGCCATCGTTTGCTTCTTTGAAACTAACCAAAAACCTCGGTGGATTTTATTCAGGACTAAAAGTTCTCATCAAATTTTTTCACTCGGTGGTTCTCTTTTACTGGATTTTCGGACGACCAGTATGACAGCCGATGGCTCATAGGAGGAACTGACCAAAATCCGATCAAACCAATATTATTGCTCTGTGCTTTTGTAGATGGGGTTCTGTATCACCATCGTGCTGAGTGAAGTAATGATTGGTAGGCCATATCCATGATCGCTCAACCCGGTAGTGACGGCTTGCACTTTCAAGGCAGCAGTGCGTTCGGTTGAGGTCCTGGCGCAAACAGGTCTTAGTTAAAGGAGGCACGCCCCCCGCTGAGAAGTCGTAGAATTGCACAGAACTTAAGCGGTTACAAGCCATTAGACACGGAAGTAAAAATCTCATCTGCACAGAGTTTTTGAAAGATGAACATACTCAAGCTTTCTCTCGAACTTTCTTGCGTGTTCTTTGAATACTAAACAATAATGAATGAACACTGAAGCGGTTCCATAATTTCTGTAGAACCTTCACCTCCCATCAGATGCAGGGGAGCAGCTTCGACACCTGATCATAGGCTACCCACTTGCCTCATCATTAATATACACCGTTACATTTTTAGCTGCACCTACAAGTGCAAAAGTGTCCAAGACAAAATATTGTTACACACTTCAAACTAGGCTATAGTGAATGCCTTGGTCGAAGTCTCGTTGAGTGAAACAAAGTTGTTCGCTGCACACGGTCTGGTGGCTGTTATTCCATCCAGTTTGCCGAATCAAAGGACATCAAGATGTCATATCAGGAATATGGATTTAATGTGTTGCCACGGAACCACAGAGTCTATTCCAAAATAAAGTTTGTAGTTAGTGAAATTTCCAGAATAACCCCATATCTGCGAATATCAGTTGGTGAGTAAATGATCAGATACTTTTGGGCACCATTCGTGTATTGGATAAACAGATCCGGGTTTCCAATGCACCTCAATGTAGTTTTGAAGATGTAAACGAAACTATTCCTGGCAAAGTCAGTGACTCCACTCTGACAGGAAGGACCCAGATGTTTCTTAGACTATGCTACATGTCGCAAAAGATCCGTACATAGACTTAGTCTAAATCACGCACTCTAAGTCCATATCACGGTCGAGAACAGGTGAACCAGCGATCGAGTAGCATTCGTTTTTCTGAGTTCTGGTTGTCGGCTGAATTCATGTATTAATTGGTATTTGCGCATATTCACCTAATAAGCATAAGCGTTTTACCGATATCTCCGTGAAAACTACTCAAAACTCGTAAAATGTTTTCTGACTGTGCGTCAATACTAACAAACCCTAGTGTGATCCCGAAGTGAGTGAAATTTTATATCGAAGCTTTTATGGTACTTTGCACTCCGCATGTAACCTCATTTCTTAAGTGATTTGGTTCCAAATGTACACACGCAGAACTGTGGTGCAACAAGTGACTGAGGCCCAGAACTCTATTGCTCTCAAATTTAATGGAAATAGATTGGATATCCGCTCACGAACAAGGACAAATTTGTCTTAAACAACGTTTGTGATATCAGTTGTGATATCAGTCATGAGTGGTTACGGTTGACAAGATTTGTTCTCAAGATTGGCGGGCTGATTGCTCATCTAAATGAGTAATAAATAGCGCACAGTTCATTGTTATGAGGGTTTAAACATACATACGTGCATACAACGACAGGGGGAGACGTTTCGACGGAAAGAACCAGATTTTCAATATTATTCTTGCCAGTTCATCGGGATGCGGCCTGAATAGACCGAAACAATCTATGTTGAAGAAAGCGAGGAGAGAACTAAGGATGGCCTAAACAAATGTGGAAAATGAAGTATCAAAGTTGGGAAACGGTATCCTGTTTTAATGAGTGCTTCGTGTTTGTCCTTGTTTAACTTGTTCAGACGCGGTTTACTTTGGACAGAAACTATAGAATTAGTTAGAACGATGCCTTAAATGAAGATGCAACTTGCCAAAGGTGGTATTTGCTGACCGGTAAATGACTTTTTATGCACAAATGTAACAGGTGGAAATCTGACAGTAGATTAGTAGCTCCGGATGGTTAATTAGCCGTTGAGCAGGTAGCAGCTGACCTGTTTGCCGGGTTTATAAACTGGCCTGCCAAAAGAAACCATCAAGAGGACACACAAACCCTGGGCGGAAATAAAAAACAAGCGTAACGCACAGACAAGCTGAAGTAAGAAGATCCCACAAAGCACTAAATCGGGATGAGGTCAGACAAAAAGGAGACCCCGTGAAGCGACCAAGAGCCAAAATGGAACAGTAATGGTGGACGGACCATTCTAACCGAATAAAGAAAACCTCCAAAAGTGGAAGGTGTCTAATCGGCCAGTCACATGGCGCGAAAACTGGTCGGAACACTATCTACAAGAAGAGCCTAATGGACCAATCAATAAAAGGAATAGAGCCACTTCAATGGGCCAACCAAATGACCACGACGCGACACAAATCCCGAAGTGGCCAACGAAATTATGTGTCAGACAAACCTCAAACAAACGGTCATGCTACGGATGTTGACTACTCCGTAGAAATTATATAATCGCAAGCAGAAGTGGAGCACAGACGATCCCCCTCCTATGATGACGAAACGTTTGCAAACAAATTGCCATTCTCGGCGAACGGGCACACTGCCACTTGATCGGCAGCTCACTGACAACAGATTTGCACGTTCCGAAAAACTACCACTTCAGAGTCGTTTTTCGTAGTCCAGATGAAGACAAGAGCTTCCAGCAACATATCAATTTCATAAGCACCGTCCATCTTACAAAATTGTGTTTGTTTCTATTCAGTTGACAAACTGTCTCCTAGATAGGACTAGAATAATATCTAGAGCAAGTGGTAACGACAGTGTGTGGTTATCGCACCTCCTGAGCACACGACTCCAGGAAATCTGTCCTGAATATTTGGATAAACGACATTCAACTGTAATATAGTCCACTAAGCAAGATGGAGGACGTCATACATTCTAGCACATTAATCAAACCCGTCTGGCGCTTCCAAAATGAGGTCTCGCATTCCCCAACGCATTCCCCGACATTTATCCGGCTTCATGCATTTTATCCCAAATATTTGAACGTATTAAATAATCTAATGATCTCGAGTGAACTCGTTTCAGGGTTACTGATCTCCAGTAACGCTGGGACAAGGATATGGAAAGATGAAAGTATCTACAAAACCTCAATAACACTACGTGAACAAAGTAAACTCTATCCATAATGTGGCCCTCTACAGCGGCCACCAGTCTTTATTGATATTGTTAAGTCAGCCAGTTTCTTGTAACGGTAATAGTGAGTTGCTCTATGCTGTTGCAAAATTTGCCACGTCCAATTTGTGTTCGCCTCGTAAGACACGCATCTCTTTCTTCAAAATTGAGCAAAACATTTTCGAAACTAGAAACATCTTATGTCATGAAAGATGTGTTATATAAATATTTTCAAGATTCAACAGAGTTTTAATCCTGAAGCTAAAACCACCCAATGCTGAGACGCCCTCATCCTTACTAGAGAGATCTAAGCCTCTGAAAGATATGCTGGTATTAAAAAAAACATACCACCAGGAGTCGAGTGGCTGTTCGGCATTCTGATTACTTCACGCCCAGACAGGATGTAGGGCCATACAGTCTGCGTCGCCTGATTTAGTAAGGACCGATTTCTGGAGGGTTCTCTCTTTCTAACGGGTTAAACATGATTATCTAAGAGGGCCATGCCGTCTGTTAGCCACTGTTAGCCGGGCGTTATGTTGTTCAATTACTAGCCGACAGTTTGTTGGTTTGAATAACCGTATTCATAAGACGGTCACTGTTGTTGATTCCGTATAGAAATGAAATGACTGTAGGGTGCCTCATCGCTTTTTAACGTTTACTAAATTTTATTCACCGGTAAAATCTGTAATGGGACTCTATAGGTTGACCGTTTTCTATCCTTCATGTTAGCAATCCTTTACTTGAGCCGTGTTGCGTCTGTGGAAAAATATCTCTGCATTTTCAAGCTGCTCGCAAATTGTTGATACATGATATTTTGTAAGGAACGACTGTCAAAAACGACCAGTCAAGCAGATCTATCCAGTCCTCGGAAGCCAAGCTTCAAACTGGTAGAAAATTACTAACCAAGCAAATGCGTTTTACATTCATTTATGCAGTATTATTATTTTAGTGGGGAATAAGTATCTGTTTACCCAGTACTATCTTTACCAGTAGATTCTGCACGTGCCGTACCTCGATTCAAGATGCACACGCACTCATAACCTCCATGTCTAGTTAAGCAAATCAAATGGATGTCTGGCACTGCACTTTAGAATAAATTTCAATATACGTCCTGATTCCAGTTTTAAATTACTGCCAACTATAAAACTATCTGTAGGGGAGGGAGGAATATTAACACCCAATTAAACGAGATCAAATGCTATGAACTTGAGGAAATAAGTGCTTTGCGCTCCTTCCAGTTATAGACGGCTAAGCGCAAGGTAGTCATTTTCCAAAGAGGTGTATTCATTTATTCCCAAAAACGGAAGGTTGTCGATTAGCCGACACACGCTGGTGGTCTGTGTGTTCAGACTTCATCTCTTATTCCACTGTTTTGTCTGCTACAGGTGGATTTAAAAAAAAAAACATATGTCTGTATAAAAAAGAACAGCTTTCCTTGCAGTAATCTTCACACTCTGTTGCCTTGCTTAGTCGGTGCATGAATGTGAAGCTATATAAAAGAACCGGCAAATTATGAGTAGTTGCCTTCTGGAAAAAGGGTGAAAGTGATCTTGTCATCAGGACTGACAACCTTTGCACACTGAGATACAACAAATATTGGCTTCAAATTTGCATAGGTAAGAAAGCGAACCGAAATGACAGTGTAACGAGAAAAGCAGTGACAGCCAAAGGTTGATTTACGATGCAACCAAGCTTGATCTTCTGGGCGAAACAATGTGCTCCAGGGAATTGATGATATAGTTATCCTGTGGTAAACAGATAATTGAGCATGCGATTGGTAATTGTCAGCCGCTCAGTTTTTGCTCTTCAAACGACCTCGATGACTTTACTGAGGAAATTAAATGTAAAGTGAAGCTACTAAGTGTACAATATCAGGCGTTTGGCACACAAGATTTTTCTTCCTCCGAGTGGCTTAGCTTAAAAGTTCATCTAAACTTCTACAGGTATTTTAGTGACCGAATTCGTCATTAAACGGTTGCATCTGGCTTTCCAGACTTTGCTTGCGGGTACAGACAGGCTACCGAGGTGCAGTACACCTGGTACTTTTGTCTGAATATTTTTACATTTCTATCCTAAAGGAATTAATCGCAAATAGACCGCAGTAATTTTGTTGATCTGTTCATAACGGTTTGGCATAACATGTATTTTCCTTGCTCTACACAAGAAAAACTTCTTAGCTCGAGCAATAATACCCGTTTTTCTGATTCCTGGTCACACAGTTTCATTGCTTGCATAAAATATTGAAACTTCTCGGAAATTCTTTTTCAGTGGCATCTGAACGATCGTGAATCTGGACTGGGGTTTTAATGTCTTTGAAGCTTATAGTGAAACAGCAGCATTTGGTTTGGGACAACAGATTGAGCAGATAAAATGTGAACCAGCCGTCGGTGCACTTATCAGTCGCTCGTGAGGCAATATGCTGGGGATGATGCAACAGGTTTTATCTGTTCCTTATTGTTCCATGCTAGAGCATACTGAACAATACAGCATAGTTGAAAAGATAGTTTTATGTGGTTAGAACTGCTGCTATCAGCGTCGGTTTACTACATGGTGTATTATCCAACACCCATTCTGCTAGTAGGCGGTTTCATTGTAATGTGATAAAAAACAGAGATGCTATCCCACCATAGTAAGTTCTTCCCGCTGATTGAGGCTATTTTTCAGAGTGACCCTCACACCTCAGCTGCAAAAAGTAACCGCCTCAGGAAAAAATATCTGTTCGTTGGAAAAATTAGCAAGCTCTGTCCTCATGTCCTCTGTTTAGTGTTTATTGTAATGGTTCATGGGGAAGAATTATTCATGCCTGAACCTACAGCCATAACAGTCACTAACTTATTTGATTTCCGGCTACTTAACTACTGCAAACAAAGCACTACCGGCGACAAAACCTGTTTCCCGGGGACTCGAACAATCTGTCAAACGAAAAAGGGTAATGGTCGAAAAAACTTCCAGTGAGGAACGTGATTACACTTTCGAATTAGTTTCCTTCTAACCCGATCAGTATCTAACCCCAAAAAAAACAAAAGCAGTTAAGTCTAGTTTGTTCCTAATACGTCGCCAATGCAACATCGATGGGATAGGACATTTTTCGACCAGGAACAGAACAAAATTTCAAGGCCGATAATTTGAACAGCGTAGGATAGAAAGTGGTATCGTAACTGGGCCAAAGGGTGCCTGGATCCACATGAATTTGTTTACGATTTCTGGAAGGAAACGTCACCATATCCCCCCTGCAATTCGCAGAGCCATCCGGGTTGATAATTTCCTATTTTTCTGACTCTTAAACGCACTTGCAGAAAAATATGCGGGACACTTTGTTAATTTTTTTCAAAAGAATGTAATTCCAATGTTGTGCAATCACTGGAGATGGCTTCTGAAAATGTGCACATGGCTGGGACTAGCGTTTCTAAATTCAGCACTGCATTCTTTCGGCAAGAGTCCTTATAAGAGGTTGTAATTGACCACAAACTTCCAGGGTATTCTTTGCTGGGCAAGCGTGTTAAGGGGAACACACCGGTCATTCCGGTCCAGTACATTTCGGAAATCTAGAAATACTAAAATTGCAGGTCGGTTACAAGAGAGACGTTATTCTGACACCTGAAGGTTTGGTGAAAGCAACACCTAGCACGTCGAAAGCTCGCTTGCTGCTGTCGAGTCAGTTTTTAACCAGCCACCATCAGGCGACAAAGTTGAAGTGAAACTAATAGTCTTGTTACGACTGAGGTCATGCTGAACTCCCTGTGACTATCACACTCAACACTGGCCCCATATTTAGAAATTGGCACTTTCACCGATTTACCTAAGTTGTTTGGGACAGTCTTATTTTCTCAAATGCAGGCAAACAGGTCAGACAAACGCCACCTGAGGACAGTTAAAAATCAGGGATAAAGGTCATCCGGACCAAGAGTTCGGTGGCGACTGTGAAAACATGTGCAGTCATAAACCTCCGAGGCCACAAGAAATTCCATGTCCAGCGTCCAGGGTTATGCTTTAATTGTAGAATCCAACTCAGTGGCAGCGAGTGGCCACGAGAATTTTTGTTCAAAATGCCCCATCCAACTGCCCAGGTGTCCTTCTTTATGGGAGATAGTCGCACCTATTTGATGCTTGGTGGTTTCGCCCACAGGTGATTTCCGGGGGCCGGAAGGTCATCTGGATCGGGAGTTAGGTTGATCAAATGAGATATTCCCTGGGTTTTTCCTGCTTTCTGGGCCTGTTCCATTTCCTTAGTCTTCAGATTCCACCAGGCTTGACAATCGGCGCGCATGCTCACTTTCACTTGACGTCTGATAATTCGTCGGGCCCAACTATTTCCGGGACATGCGGTGGCAAGTTTCAAAGATTCAAGCAGTGCCACTGACATCCAGTGCTTGCGCGCCACGCCACAGGCAAAGCTCGGTACTGTTCAAAGATGTGGCGATCTCGTTTCAGCATGATTTTACATCTGATGGTGGAGCGGTTAGGAGAGAGTCCAGAAGACAATTCTGATTAATTCGTCTTCCTTCGAAATCTTCCAGCCTCTCAGCTAATAAGCGATTGGTTCGCACCTTAAGTAACCCTGGAAAACGAAGACAGAAGCGACTACGGACGAGCGCGTTGTAGGATTCCACAAATGCTTCCCGAAGCGAGTGACAGTCAGGTATTGATCCATGCCATCGGAAAATGACGGCAATGTGATCACCTTGAGTCCGTGCCTGGCTGGCTGTTGGAGGCCATACGCCTTCGGTTATTTGTAAAGTTAGTACTGCATCAAAACAGCATGCGATCGGCACACAACTTAACCAAGCTTTGCCATTGTCCGTAAGTGCTGAGTTTAATCCATGTCGACCACCTAATTAATTCTCGGATGCCCCAAGCCTGCCTAATTTTGTTTCCAGATGTCTGGCAACCACAGCAATATCTGCACCTTTGTGCTGCCGTAAGAGAGCATCCGGGGCGTCAAAAAACCTGCTCTTGATGGTGTCAGAGCCATAATCATTCGGGCGTAAATAGACACGACAAACATGCGGTGATAAACTTCTCACTTGTGAAACTCCTTCGCGGACATTTCCAGACGAACCGCATAGAGGCGACTGTCGACAGGTATCCAGTCGGTCAAGGATTCTTCTGCACGATAACTCAGGACGACGCAAACGTCTACACACTTTGTCGCAGCTGCCTCAAGATCACCAGAGTTGCGCTGGCGGAAGCGAGTGGAGAGTGACAGAGCATTCAGCTCAGCTTGCATCCTGAATTCTTATTTCTGGTACGCAGCACACATCAATGTCAACCAAATCCAAAGCGAGAGGAAGAGCAGCTTGGTTTTCAGTCTGTTTCAGAGTGCGAACAGTGAAAGGAGCCTGGAGGACTGGGAGTGGAGGCTTGACGGCTGATTTCCAGATGCCTGAGGCTGTCGGCGTCGGATGATTCGCAGATGTTGCCGCCAAGTCCGATGCCAGACAAACGGTGTCATCAGTCCTAGGTGGTGGGCCTACAGGAGCAGATTTATTAATGGGATGGCGAGAAGAAGACGGAAAAGTATGTGAAACGGAAGGAAGAAAGGCACTAGTTCTAGTCCCTTTTGGCTTAACTGCCCTGGTGTATGCAGTAATTAAGGAGATTCAGCTGCTGACACCACGCGACGGCAGCTGGAGCGTGAGATTATCGTAAGTTGAACAAATCATGACTGTACGGGGGCTGGAGTATTGTTGAGGCTCCCAGAGCTAGAAAGAAGGACTATTATGGCCTTCAAGCAGAGCTTAACGCTGAAAAACCTGACCGCAAAGCAATGTTATTTAGCAGAAAATGCCGCTGCCTTTTCATTTTAGTGAGAAAGTCGCAACACGTGCCCAACACCCCTGCCTGGAAGACCAGGAGAAAATTTTGGTCAAACCTCTAACCGTTGGTCAACTTGGTATAGCAGACCCTGAAACGCAAGCACGGTTATCCCCTCCAGTATAGTTATACGGGCCATGGAGGCAAATAAATCTTCATACTGAGGTAAATTCTAGTCTCTATGACGGTGATGGACCGGTCCTGATATAAGATCATTTCCATGCCAGCTGCACCTAAAAATACAGAAGCACCTGCACACCGACTTATTGATGCAATACTACGCTTTGATGGTGCCTCCTTGTCGATGACGAAACACTTGTAGCAAAACCGTCGTCAACTTCCCAACTGGGGACACCAAACTACTCTTCCTCGCCAAAACATAGCACGGTTTGAAAATGTCCTGCTTGAAAATACGAGGTGGTTGAATAAAATGAAAACACTTCTCCACAACACCATGCAGGCCCCTCCCCCAAAAAAAATAAATGCCCCAAAATAACAAGTCACCCTTGATACAGAACTCCATAACCTGCTAAGAGACTATGAGAATTGCTCTCTATTGACATCCACAACCGATGTGATGAAAAGACCGCCGGACAAGCATTGTCCGAAACATATCCCGCTCGCTGTTTACTCTTCATGTCCGATTAATTTCAAAAAGACTACTAACAATTAATTAAGCAAAAAACGCAAGATAAATGCTTATGAACTTCCTGACATGTGAACAAATCTTAAGACTGCTATTTCAAGGGAGCGCGTTTAAATCGTAGTTGGAAGCTTTCGATTTACTTACTAACTTGATAACAGACTGTCTAAGAAAGGCGGTGGAGGGATTGCGAGGTTCAGGGAAATAAATGGATCTAAATGGAAGCTGCTAGATTTGCAGACTGGTGGACACAAAATACAAGCGATTTTTGAGCGGGGCTTTACAAAATCCACATTGACTCCCAAATTATAACTTCACGCCCTAAGAAAGAGTTACAAAGCGCGATTCGATCAGGCTGTACTACTTTATGGGTATCTGCCACCGCGTGCAGAGATAAAAAAACTCAACTTCAGCCTTGTTGATAAGGCTAATCGACATCACATATCCACAAACGCTACAACTATGGAATCCACCATGATAAGATAAAATGACAAAAAAAAATATACCTTAAACTGTTTCCGAAATTCTCTTTTTGTCCTGGGTGGCATTTCCCAAACAAATTTGCATTTAAATCGTGGCTATACTGAACGGTTGCGACAGATGGGAAGAAGTTTACAGGCAATGCCGTAAGGCCTGCGACACATTTTTCTTTTGTAAACAAATTTCGGGCCTCCATCCTCATAGACTGTGATGAAGTAAATTAAAAGTTCCCAGGTAAGTGAAAAATGTAACACAAATTCCACCATGCCGCTGTCCCTGTCCTTTTCATCTCGGAAATTTGAGGCTTCCAAAAAAGTCGGTACAGCTAAACCCGACGTAGTCTGCGATGCACACAACCTTTTAGGACTACCTGGTGGCACTCAAGGGATAGGCCTACAGGAAGCCACTATGCCTGACTGATAATCAGGTTTGGGTTTAATAGAAATCAGTTAACAGTGCCTGCTCTAAATATGTATACCTGGGTGTTTAAGGAATGTAAGTCGTCATACTTATGCAAACCTAATGGATCACAACGATTCTAACTTTCTAAAATGTGCCATTACAGTTGCCACTATAGAGGAACGTGATGAGCATTCCTGACAAACTACGTGCTCACCCTTAAATAGGGTTTGTAAATTTCTAGAAGATCCATCCACATATGTATAGCATCATACAAGTAGGAATCACCTTGAAAAGTTGATTGAAGGCAAATTCTATGTCACCACTGTGCAACTTGACAAAACAACTATAATTTCGTAACAGTTACCCAGTTACCCAAGTTATCATGAACGCAAGTTCATTATTCCGATCATCCGAACGTACAAACGTAAGATGGCGTCAGCAATTCAGGGTAGTATGATTCAGTCCAGGATCCCAACTGTACAATTTTCAGTATGCACAACTACAGGTTGCAAGTCAAGTGTTCTTCTGCGGAAGCCAGCTTTATTACTGGAGTAGGACCTTCCAACAGGGAGATAGAATTATGTGTACAAAAGAACTATCGTTCAAAATTACAGATGGCATGATTTCTTTTGTTTGATGAACAAACCAAAGGACGGCCAA
>SJOL01002185.1:60843-84418 GCA_004794785.1 Opisthorchis felineus | reverse complement strand
AAAAAAACTCAACTTCAGCCTTGTTGATAAGGCTAATCGACAGCACATATCCACGAACGCTACAACTATGGAATCCACCATGATAAGATAGAATGACAAAAAATACACCTTAAACTGTTTCCGAAATTCTCGTTTTGTTCTGGGTGGCATTTCCCAAACAAATTTGCATTTAAATCGTGGCTATACTGAACGGTTGCGACAGATAGGAAGACGTTTACAGGCAATGCCGTAAGGCCTGCGACACATTTTTCTTTTGTAAACAAATTTCGGGCCTCCATCCTCGTAGACTGTGATGAAGTAAATTAAAAGTTCCCAGGTAAGTGAAAAATGTAACACAAATTTCACCATGCCACTGTCCCTGTCCTTTTCATCTCGGAAATTTGAGGCTTCCAAAAAAGTCGGTACAGCTAAACCCGACGTAGTCTGCGATGCACACAACCTTTTAGGACTACCTGGTGGCGCTCAAGGGACAAGACTACAGGAAGCCATTATGCCTGACTGGTAATCAGTTTCGGTTTTAACAGAAGTCAGTTAACAGTGCCTGCTCTAAATATGTATACCTGGGTGTTTAAGGAATGAAAGTCGTCATACTTATACAAATCTAATGGATCACAAGGATTCTAGCTTCCTAAGATGTTCCGTTACAGTTGCCACTATAGAGGAACGTGATGAGCATTCTTGACAAACTACGTGCTCACCCTTGAATAGGGTTTGTAAATTTCTAGAAGATCCATCCACATATGTATAGCATCATACAAGTAGGACTCACCTTGAAAAGTTGATTGAAAGCAAATTCTATGTCACCGCTGTGCAACTCGACAAAACAACCATAATTTCGTAACAGTTACCCAGTTACCCGAGTTATCATGAACGCAAGTTCATTATTCCGATCATCCGAACGTACAAACGTAAGATGGCGTCAGCAATTCAGGGTAGTATGATTCAGTCCAGGATCCCAACTGTACAATTTTCAGTGTGCACAACTACAGGTTGCAAGTCAAGTGTTCTTCTGCGAAAGCCAGCTTTATTACTGGAGTAGGACCTTCCAACAGGGAGATAGAATTATGTGTACAAACGAACTATCGTTCAAAATTATAGATGGCATGATTTCTTTTGTTTGATGAACAAACCAAAGGACGGCCAATTAGATATTTTAAAATTGGATTCGACTGAGAACGATAAGAAGTTGAAGACAGTCGAACGGTTTCAAGGTTACAGTACTTGTTCAAGTGAATGACTTCGAAAACGATAGATGTTTTAACTTTAACAAACAATTAGCATTTATTTCTCGTCTTTGAAAATCGCACTTCGAAATATCTACACTTAAAACAGCTTGACAGGTTATTAAAATATTAACTAGTTGACTCTGTTGCCGCGAAAAATAAAGACTTGGTCAACCTCTGCTAATGAGGACTTTCCTATATCAAAGAAGATCCGTTTGGACCAAATCTCATGAATGGCAGACCGTCTGGATTTTGGAAGATGTAATTTTGCTGAGTGAGTATTATGTGACATCGGCTATTATATGACAACATCAGCCTGGACGCCTTATATACACTCCTTGGTACAGTTGCTAATCACCTATCACTATCACTGGTGCATTAATGTTCATGCTTATCATGATACTGGTGTTGGTGTTGATGTAACTCATAGTGACAATGATGGTTTTCACGTTGACGATAATAATAATGGCGGTCATGATAATAATTGTGGAAGCGGTGCGCCGACGTGCTGTAGATATGTCGTAAAAATTGCCCCACCAAGTTTCCGTCTGGACAAATTAGTGAACTGTCTTCGCTTTCCGAGATGAATTCAATGCTAGCTAATCTGTGCCGCTGGAAAGACATTTACAGCTGTCAAAGTTTTAGATATTCCAGACAACTTTCAGCGTTCCAAGGAAAATGCCTGGAGCTTGACCTTTTACAAGAGGTCTCTTGTTCTCATTCAGGAAACTACTCACAAGGTTGCTGAAAACTTTCGACAGCCCACGACTGGTTTTGCCCTTCTTGGGGCTCATTTGGAAGGCGCAGTCTCCAATTTTCCGTCAACCTTATGTTCTACTTGAACCCAAATTAGACTGATTTCGACAAATACACTCATTGGCAAGTCACTTTGGTTTTCACGAGAGACTCAACTGAATCTCTCGTTTATGGTATTCTTCAACTGAATGTGATGCACAAAGGCCACCTCATGTTTCAGTTGGTACGATATTCGAGATATTGCAGTATATTTTTATACAGGAAACTGCTCACAAGTTTACTGAAAGCTGTTCAAAAGCCCACGCTCGGTTTCGCCCTTCTTGGGGCTCATCTGGAAGACGCAGTCCCCGAATTACCGTCATCGTATCAACTGTAACTCGAGGCGGCCTTTGTGCAGTACATTCAGTTGAAGAATATCATAAACGAGAGATTCAATTGAGCCTCTCAAGAAAACCAAAGGGATTTGCAAATGAGTATATTTGTTGTTGGTCATTACAATTGGAGTCGTATTTGTTGATGCCTTTTGGCATGGTGACGGGACATTTGAAATCCATTTACCAAGCCCGGCGAACAGATCACTTGCCACCCGATTGATAGCAGTTATCCCACCCGAGCCACTAATAGCTAGACACATTGCTAAAAGACCATTTTTCGCTTTACCCTACCAAAATTACATGAAAGCCCTGAAAATATTTTATCCATGTTTTCCTTACAAAGTGTCTTTTAAAAAGCATCAATTTGGTATGATTATATTGCATCTGGATGTGCATGTTATATTGTCTGTGTGGTATATATCTTTCAATTTAACAATCACTTTGATTACACAATAAGTGGAACTGTGTGAGCTCAAACCAACGGAGTATTTGCAGATTGAGATCTGGTTTAATCCTGAATTTAGCTGACAGACTCGCGTTCCGCGTTCGAATGCACTGAAATGTAATTAAGTACCTGGAGACACAGTTCTGTGAGAAGTGAATTATTCCATTTTTTCTCAGGAGTCATTTTTTTAGTCGAACGTATTGTGTGAAAAACTGCTTCCGTATTGCACTTGTAGTCTCCATACACGACCAATTTTTAACAAAAAAAGATCTCTATCCACAACCCCCAAGTGTTACGCAACTCAGACTGGGGACAACCCTGTTCTAAAACATCGGGTTTTCCTCCCAGTTCTTCACCAAACCCACTACTCTATAATGGATGTGACCAAAAGAATGCTGGTTGCGGTAAGGTTGACTGGGTTCAGCACCCTAAACTGCTACTAACAAAGACAGAGAAAGAGAACTTACCATCTTTTTTGTTGGTTTGTGCTCCCAGTAAAAGTTTCAGGACGGTTTCTAATTTCGACCTTCGGTAAGCCGCAGAAACTGGTAATTTGTCGTGTACAGAACATCCGTACTCACTGAATGGACGTTTGAACTCGGATGAGTATCATTTCAGTGGTCTTTATGGCGTAGACGGAATTTGCTACGGCACTGACTACAATCTCCAGAGTTTAAAACTTAATCATAGTTTTGCTTTCCAAAGCACAAATTCCATACAGCATAAACGTCACAAAGCAACGTAGCCTCAAAATTTCATTACTCAAGATTGGATCCAGAATGATTACGTCGTCTTTAGTTATCGATAGATCGGATCCAGTTGTGATAGCCGCTCTGATGCTATCACCTGCCTAGGTTCAAAGCAGGCCAGTGTGTCTAGCAGATAGCATCGAATAGCTCGACGGAACGAACTAGGCGGAAATAGTCTGCCTACACCACACTAACCATGTACTGAGATGGTATCTCAAAGGGGTATAGCACTGCAACTGGACAACCAGACCCACGATCATCTAGACAAACGCTTCTAGTTATGCAGCATTTTCTATAGCCGGTTGACATCAACTTTTGTAGATGATGTATATGTCCAAACAGCCTTCTTGTACTCTGCCTCCAACAAGGCCAGAAGACATCGGACGCTCAATACTCAAAAGTATAGGAAAAGAGGGGAAACTCTGGCAGATGAAGTGGACTGCGGTGATTGGTATTAGCCGCTGTTAGTTTCATCCAACATGGTCGATTGAGAATATCAGATCATCAGAGTAAAACTGGCTGCAAGACTGATGAGCACAAAAACCCAACCTTTGGCAATGAATGTACACAGAAAAAGTATTGATTGCCACGTCAACTACTGTAGTAACCACCATGCTGAGTTCATGAAGCTGCAAAACAACTATCTGTTTATCTTACTATCTTCCTTAACAGCCAAACTGATACGCGGTTTCTCCGGTCTCTTCCAGATAGATAAATCCATATTAGAGCTAAAATGCACTGTGAATGCTTCAAGAAAAGTGATGCGTGTGTTGGTGATTGTGAACTAGTTAGCTGGGGCTTTACGGAAGTTTGGAGATAAGCAAGCGATTTCAATTCATGAACAAGGTAAACCACAACATCTATCTTCTAAGACTGTTGGAACAAGAGAAGCTTTAGGATGAAACCGATCACATCAGTGGTGCTACCCATGCAGGTAGACATTCACTCGTGACTTGACTAACTGAGGAGTAAACTGTTCTTCAGGGAAGTTTTGAGTGCGTTAACCGGATCTTTACATCTGAGTTACTGTCACTGGATCCAAAACAAAACAAAATCAACTGAAACTTGCCATTTTTCTATACAGTAGGGTTATGTGATTCAATGGATCTTCTTGCCCTATGAAAACTGTACGAAATGCGGTATGGAGAATCTGAGAGCATTGTGGGGACGCTTCTCTTTAGGTTGCGTTTATGTAAATTATCAGCCTTTATTACATTTGCTAACCACCAGCGTTGTTTCCTTAGGACAGTTTTTCCCTTGTTATTGAGGCGTTTAGACAAGCTTCGGCTACGGTACTTGCTGGTGAGATGCAGCTTACTTTAGGAAAAGAGCCATCCGCTTAGACAAATCGGATGGTAGGTTATAGTTGTGAAACAGACGCAAGAAATTGCAGCCCCTTATGAATCACTCTTATACATCAACGAATTTTTGGATTCAAGCACTTTTTGATTGTTTTAGGCCGTGCAATCGAATTATGGATCTGACTACTGATGAACTGTAGTAGTGTGGGGAGATTTGGGAGATTTTACATGAGATTTCGTTTTGCAAGTGAAGCTAATCTATGTGGAAATGCCGAGAAGCGCTGTACAGATGTTTTATCTTTATTAAGATTCATCAGAAGTGCACATCTCACGAAAATCCGCGACTTACTGGCTGTTAGTCTGGACACTCAACCACTTAGCCACGAGCGTCTGAGCAGCGGTGTGATTAACTCGCACTGATGAATAGCCACACATGCCCTCCTAACTTTATGCGACCACCATAGGGAATCTGATAACACTGAGTACATGGCTTTTCAACCTTATGAGACTTTTATTTCATGACAAAGAGTTTGACTTCTGTAGAGACCTGACATCTGGCCCTGCAATTGCTGCCTTCAGTCAGCGAGCTGCTTGAAACCGTGGACAGCTTTGCCAAAATCGAGAGCCGAATATTAGCCATACAGGATCTAAAATGGCATCAAAAAAAGCGAAATTAATATGTTACCTCTTTGAATCATCCAGTGCTTCCTTGAATTTGGTTTTTTCTTGAACCCACACATGTCTCGCGATAAAACTATAAGATAACTTTTCACTCCCAGTGAATTGGGTAGACTGAGTTCTGGTCACCAGGTTGGAAATTCAAATGAAGAACAGACTTGGACGTCGCATGGGAATCACTTGAATGAGTGAGCAAAAAGCGGTAAACAAGTGAAAGACAAGTTCGATATGATTATAAAGCTGCTTGATGGTCGCGTTCCAGAGAGCCATATACTGATTTTAACCTATCGCTAATTTTCCTCCTGTACATCTCTACTTATTTTATTGAGTGACCAGGTGATGTTCTGATTGCCAGTCCGAGGTGAGTAAAAACTTGGTATCTGTTTGCAGAACTGTTCACTTGGTTCTTTGTTAGGGCAGTATCTTGGTCGGCTTGTTTAAGCTACGTGCCAGAGGCTACCGCATAATGATGTGCAGGCTGTGGACCGCTGCACTGTCTTCTTCAAATAACCCAGGCTCCAGTTGATTTTTGAAAGCAAGTAGTAGTACTGAGCGTTTCAGTGTCCATATTACCGACTATTTGATTTGCTCTTATCACCCTTTCTGTGGATCTACAATAAACCTGCTTTCAAGGACTGACAGTTATTCATTCTTTATGGGTATCTTGTGTGTAATTTCTTCATACTTCTAGGAAGACGCTGAACCCCTGAGAACAGTGATAAACGCCAGGCCGTCTGGGACCAAAAAACTTGTCCACCGTGTCGTATTTTGTAAATGTTCCGGCTTTGTCTATGAATTTTCCAGGTCATCATAGCAATGAAGAGAACTGACTCCTTTGGTACGATGTGTATTCAGTTGATGCTGTAGCACTCTAATGTAACAGACTATTTGAAGTAATGAAACGGATGTTTACTAAGGCATTCAAACACTGGATCGTCCGACACTGTTATCAGTTTTCAGGAGTGGGCTGGAAAGTGGGATATTCGAAGAAGATAGCACAACGATCCATAACTCTCAAATCTTTCAGTGATAGTTCTTGTTACGTGGCATGTAGAATTTGGTTGGCCAAGTTACAGCCTTGGTCTAGCAGACCAGGTGAACAGTGATACCAACGCGCGTGACAAGAAACGAATTTTCAGCTGACCTGAAATGAGAATGGTGGAACAGGTCGAAAAGTGCCGAAAAATACATTTACGAGGTTTCTATGTGAACTGGCGGGAATCCTTATCGACAGAACGGTTTCATAGGAGATCGGTCTTATAATTACGTTGCTCTCATCTTTCACTGTTGTTCCTTTGTTACCGTTCCCTCAAGTAACTTTCTTGTAAATTCCGAATTTTTTTGTCAGCTCCTGAACACTACGGGAATAGAAGTGCTAAATCAGGTTAGCTCCATGACTTTTTCGTGGAGTCTGTGGTTAAAAAGACACAGAACGAAGTAAAATGAAGTGTTTCAACTACTTTGTTCTACTTCCGTTTGGTCAGTGGTTCACAACCTACTTCTCGCCATGAACTGCTTTCAGTATCTCATGGTTTTTTCTAACTGGATCAAAATACTTCATGGAATACGAAGCTGCTCACTATATTCTGTTTCCAAATGCAACCCAGAAGAAAACAAATCTTTCTGATAACATGGTTACTTTTATGTTGTGAAAAAATTCCAAGCAATGGAAGTTTTATACTAGTATTCAGACTATTTTCTGGCGTCGTGCAAGACTAGGTAAGATGATCTTGATTGACTTTAATTCTTTGCTTTGCGCAATGACCGTTACAAGATGACCCACAAACCTATGTAGAAATACATAAAAGCAATAAGTCAATGATAAAATGCGCCTCTTCATGAGTTCATACCAAGGGTCGAAACCCGCTTTTGCGTCGCTTGAAAAGGATATTTTAAAGAAAGCCAGAAGAGCGCAAGCCTAATAGAGCACGATAAGAATGGTACAGCTTCTAGGACTATGGTATACAGCTAACGATGGCGATATTGCTCGAACCAATCTACCTTTTCATAGGCTGTTGACAGCAGGTGTTACGTGTGTTTCCGCCTTCCACACTACTATACCGATAGGAACAATACTATAGACTTCTCTTCACAGTTGTAACTCGCATACAGCTTCTTATTCAGCGAGTGCACTTCTCGCGATGAGGGTCGAGTAAGAGTTACTGGTCACCATAGCGATCCCACAAACAGCGAGGCAATTACCATGGGGACGTGAAAAAGGATGACTTCCACCGCAACTATCAGGAGCTGCCCTGAAATCACACACAGCAGGTCTATCAACAGTAAAGGGACAGGTGAACAAGCTGGTAGCTTGGAAAGGTCGAAAGTAACCGTCAGCTAAGCTAAGCTAAGCAAGCGAACTGTCGGGCTGTGTATTTTAACTTTGTTTAAAGCCGAACTAGGACGTGTGATCGTTCTTTCTCACCGTAGATTGCTTTTTCACCATCTCTCCCTCACCTATTACTAGGCCGCCTTACTACAGTTTTCGTGAGCCTGTCTAGCTCAAGATGGAAAGAACGCAATCTACAGAAAATCGTGGTTGCCTTTTGAAGCGCTTTTAAGCCTCCCAACTGGTCGTTCGAAGTCCGTAAAAGTTTTTGACCAGATGCATAGGCATACACACTCCTGGGACGAATATATGGAAAAACAAACAGGATGACCATTACACTTCCACAGCCATGTGGAATTTCACTGATTAGTTCAGACGCTAGTGAAACATGTCCTACACCGTCATCGCGTGTTTGGCCACCGGCCCACCGTCAGCAACCTATGAGACTCGATCGTTAACCGAAAACAAGAAAAAACAGTGAAGACGCACAAGACGTCCAACTTAGTGGGGATTTAATAATTTGACGGGTAAGGGACTTATTATATAGGTGGACTATGTAAATATATGTATCATCAATTGCGCAAGTCAATTAAGTTCATGAAAATAAGACATCTTTCGCCTTGAATCCCGGTAATTCCATTCCTCAAACCGTCTCCGTTTGTCTGAAGATTTGACTGGATCAGCAAATATTTCGAAAACTTCTTTAGCCTTGAAGCATAAAAGGAACACTTGATGAATTACCTAAACTAACCAATGATCATTAACGCTGTAACAGAATGAAACGACCACATGAGATGAAATTTTTACGATCAGTGGAGCTTAGACCAGTCTCGTTACCGATTACAGATATGGGCTTTACTGTTCACGAAACCGTAGACGAACACAACACTCCTTGGAAGGGACCCATTAGCGAATGGCTGTTTTACATTAGGGATTAAAAAGCCTGGTTGGAATGTCTGTCAACGTAAAGCATTAAGTATGGATGTGGACGAAATACCTGTGGGGCGAAGTCGGCAGCAAAGCTCCCCGTAATCGGACTAATTAAAAACCACCTAATGAATAAAATATTGCCACACATTTCGTTCTGTAGGTACGATATTGTAAAAGAACTCAAAATGCCGTGTCCAGGAAAACGTGCTTTCTAAACGCGTTTTACAGCCATTTTGATCTGCTTTATTTGTTATCAAGAGACATTTTTGTAAGAATGGGAGATTTGCCCTTGAAATTCCGTGCAGAATTAGACTCCCGACACTCCCCTCCAGGAATTTCGTGCACATATACTTCTTGTTTGCGATAGTATTTGAGGAAAGCCCTGAAAGGCGGATCACCTGTCATGAGGAGCTATAGGTGGGGGGTATTTTCGCGGTAAAAAACTAAGCTCTCCTCATAGTCTCCTCAAGTACACTGAACTATGGTTTTAGAAGAAATAACCTAATGTCCAGCTAGTGTTGAATCCGGTCACTGAGCTTGAGACCACTCTCTCACAATTACCTCATGGTTGTGCATGCTTTTCTAATGTCCTGAATAACAAATGCTTCGGCTAGCTGGAAGGGAACAACTTCAGCACACATACTAATTCAGTTGTTACTGCAGCTGTGCACGTTTTAAGACAGCTTTGATTAGTATGTTTTCGTCTAGCCCCCTCGGAAAGTCTCTCACACTAAAATGTATTAAGTATTCTGCTGTATAGCTGCCAAATTCTTCCATACTTTAGCTTACCAGTCTGGTAGATGTGGAAGGATACTAAATGAACAATAGAAAGGTGCATATATGCTTTGGATAGCAGAGTTTGCTTGGTCTTACACGAATGGACTTCTAGATGTGGTGCTTAAATTCTTTGAATGCGTTTGTTTTAAAGTAATAATCACAACTTACCCAGTAGCCAACAACATCACTGACAGCTTTTGGAATTCGCACTGTAAGACGAGCTTTCCGGTGAAATTTTGCCGACGATCTCTCAGTACAAGTGGATATCTGCCGCCAATTCCTCCGAGCAACGTGTATCATCAGCATGACTATAGATGTATCAGCACTGTTTTTCTATTGCTTACTATGCAGTCTAATCGAGTGAAAAATTCCAAGCAAAGCAAATGTCATCCCGTCCTTCGTCTCTTGTCATTGTTAAGCGTGATAAGTTCTTTTCCATAGGTTTGTTGAAAAATTTCAGTATAAATACAAACAACCATCACTTTCGCAATTTATGGTAAACATTATTGAGGCCTAGAACTTTGCAACACGACTCCGCGGCAGAGTTTCAGGTACACTTTGACAAATAAACGTTTTTCTGAAGGTGGTAATAACAATTGCGCGGGAAAATTTCATGAATCACAACGAGAAGAAGAGTTCCGAAATCTCAGCATCTACTTACGAAAGTCTTTTATCTTCATAGGTTTAGCGCAAACATAGTTTCCGTCTCATGTGATGGGCGTGCCAAGAGTACGTTATTCGCCAAGGACATTATACCAAAAACAGAACTACAGTGATGTTGTTCAATTAAAAATGGCTTAGCCAACTTACCTTACATAAAACCAATGTCCCGTCTTTTAGGATACAATCGCGTAACGCCCGTTTTTGTGCCTTCGCTAGGAGAAAGCAAAGAGCTTATCGTTCTTACTAGCGACCGTATGCTTAGGTTGAAGAAGCTCACAATACAGAATCAATCACAAAGTCATATATCCACTTCACTTTAAAATCAAAGCCGAAAATAAGCCCACAATCAAATCAACTATTGTAACTAGCTTTGTCTTCAAACGTGATTGAAACCCGTATCACTTAGAACAAAAATGTTTTGTTTCCTTTTTGGTTAACTGGTCAAATTGCAGAGATGCTCTTTTGACTACCAGGAGAATCGGCTTCACGTATGCCTCCATCTACTCGGTGCCAGTGAGCCTTCAGGTAACAAAGCTTTCAAGTAAAACAATAGGATAAACCACTAATTTTCTGCAGAAAAAAGTTCAAGTCGGCCCGCAATCAGACGGCTTTCAAAAAGTGCGAACGAAAGCTTCCTCTGATTCAGTTCTTTTCTATAATTTCGAGGCCTGATCTTCAGCTGCTAAGCACATATGTCGATTACAGATTTTAAGCAATTAGTTTTGGTAGCGCTGTTCCACACATCCTGCAGTGACTAACATTTTTAGGCCCAATTATATAACAGCCATTAGGTGGACTTTTCTCCACCTACTCGGAATCACCGTCCCAAAGATATGATGGAGCACGTGAGAGTAGGTTTGGAAGTCATCAACAAAAATTTATTTGGCCTTCATGCGCAGATGGAGACCTGAGTTAACGCAATTGAAACTGGTGCCTATAACACAGACCTCGCATTGATTTGTGGCGTGAGTTGCCGAAATTTAAACTTGAGCAATACGTATAAGACATTTGTGTTGGAACTCATCATTTGGAGGTACCAGTGGAACAACATCGTCTAAACAGGAAGTTGTCCGAATACTTAGGTAATCAGTTGCGTACTAACTAAATGAAACGATCAGTGTGACTCAATTAACTGCCGGAGCCACACCCACCACATAAATCAAAAAACGGTTATTCTTGAGCCATATTAGTTGTGGAAAATCAGTATATTGTTCGCTGAATTGCGATGGAGAAAACAGATTTTGGTGGTTAAATTAGCTTTGTCTTCAACAAGTAGAGAAAGACGATTAATCATACTATGTAGACTGTAGTTCACGGTGACCAGCATTTTTGTCCCTAACATCCTTTCACGATTGTGACATGAAGACTCAACTCAAAGACGGATTTTACTTAATTGAAATTAACAGAACTGAAAACAGTTTGAACTCCGAATAACTATATCCTTTTAGACAGTAGACCATGTCCAATACCATCCACCGCAGAGGTAGTAAAGTAATAAATGGTATATATGCTTCAGTCTTAGGCCTTCGCATATATCACGCGAAATGACTGTGAAGAACATTGTTGGTTAATGCTTTCATCGATTTGCCTTCGTAAGATACAGATCCTTTCATGGTCAGAACATACTACTCATAATTTTGCTGAAAAACCTTCGACAGTTCACGAGTGACTTTACCATTCTTCGGGTGCAGTCACCGGGTTGTTGTTAACTTTATGTACCATTGGGACGTTAGTCGTACATGTTTTGCCAAATGCACACATTTAAAAGTTTACTTGGCTTTCACGGGAGGCTAAACTGAAGCTCAGCTACATCTTTGGCAACAAATGAAACATGACGCGGCCTTGATGCAGCACGTTCATTTGAAGGACATTCACTTCATTTTATATGGCTCGCACTCTCAAGAGGACGACAGAGAACTGTTTTAGGGAATCGCGGTGTAAACACTTGAGAAATGGAGAGCATATATTTGAACTTTAATAGTCAAGTTTTAAAATTCATAAAATCCATAAGCCAGTATTCCTTTTCATGTGGTTTCCGGTTTATTGTTTACACGCTTTTCCTGTTTACTTTGGACTGATATGACATTTTGTCCATCTACGCCGATAGCCTAAACAACAGCAGTGTTAGTCGGGGCAAGGCAGCAGCAGTCGCAGAGAGCTATCTGTAGATTGAAATTCTTGGAGTTTCCGCTACCACAAAACCGCGCGCACACATTCTACATGCGGAAAAGCTTCTGCCTTCAGCCGTCGCTGGAACTAAAGGCAAACATGTGTCATCCGTCTGGATAGGATCAGCATATATATATATATATATATATATAAATCTAAGCCAGGCAGTTTATGATTTTGCTTGGCTCATATAAAAAAAAGGACTGAGCAAAAAGTGTCCAATTAAATGTTACAACAATCAGAGACATTTGTCTAAGGAGAGGGGGTGTTGTTCAAGGTTAAGGTGTGAATCTGGGTCAAGAGTGTTATTGAATGGCCATGCGCTGTCCTTTGGTTAGTAACGGCAGAGTCGATCTGATTAGACCACGAAAAACAAAGAATTTCACTCGAGTGCTGTCAGTGCGCCATAGAGCTTGCAATTGAAGACTTGATTTGTTCGTTGGGCAAAGCATTTTGGTCGCAAAAGTTTCATCACTAGTCAAGTTACAATCGTCGGTGCATCTGAGTGGCCGCGTGGATGATGTGCGTCAAACCAATAAACAGGAAAGGCGGTGGACTCAAACGGCCAAAGGTTTTGGCTGAAGGCTGGAGAGGTCCAGCCTCAAAGTCACCTAGTTAGCAACCATTCAGGAGACAACAAGTCGGAAAGAGTACTCATCACAAACCATCTACATTATGCCAAGGTTGGCCTGAGTGAGTGAACTCTTAATAAATCCATGCGTGCACAACATTCACACACTTCCAACTACAAATTAATTCCAATATAAATGCACAGACAATGTCACTTATACTGGTAACAAAATGTTCGCAACCAAAATACCAACGACCAAGCGGCACTGTTCCTATTAGTCACTTCTCAACTAAGGGAACATTTCGGAATTCCCAAAAACTGTTTCCTGAAGCCCTTTTTCAATCGACCAGAGCAATGCGAAAACGAAGTGTGAAGAAGGTAAGCGTTTCACATGGCCCATTCGCAATTTCATCCATTGTGTATGTTATACCATCACTGCTTCACTTTTCGCAGTAAGCCTCCTGCTCTTACAAACCTAATTTACCCAGTTCCATCACTTCGCTCCCGGGATTATTGCGATTGCAACTAAATGGGAAAGGGATGAATAATTTGACGGTACTCCTGCAGTTTATTACATTCCTCCCATGTCATTTTCTTTCCTTTGTTCTGTTTTACCCGCTTGTTCTTTTGTTCCATTGTCTGCGTGTACAGATTTTGTGTACCGCATAATGCACTGTATATTGTACATTCCAGTCAGACTGACTTATCTATTGGGTTTGAGTTCTTCTCTGGGTTTTTCCTGTGGTTCTGTGTATAATTTTAAGGATGCTAGTTCGGTGGTTGTTTAATAGATCTAGCCAACCTGATTAGACTTCTTTGAAAATCATGGTCACCGAAATTCGTGCTTTTCATGTTTATTTCGTAAGAGTTGTTTTAGTCGAACAACTATCCTTCCTGACCTTCATCCTCAGAAACGAGTGAAAATTCTGGCAGGAAGTTTGTGATCATGTATTCGAGTGGAAAGCTTCCCGTTAGTCCCACGCAGCTTGCATCGCAGTCCTATCATTGACTATACTTAAAAAATTTTCACCATGTCCGCAGTTGTCCCCTTGGTTTCGACAGTAATATCGACCATCAATTCAGTTGTCATACTCGGCAAACGGATCAGATACTGTTTGGACCCTAAGCCAGCGCTCCCAATATTAAAACGGATTAGCAAAATTATTTTTGGACTTATGCAACGAACAGTCCGGCTGTCTTGATGCAGCAATTCTGGCAAGTCTACATCAACGGAGGTAGGAACTGGATTCGAGTTTTGCTCTTATTAGAGCTCATCAGCAGCATGCATCATTGGTGGTGTCGGGTTTGAACTACCAACATCTGACATGTGAGGCGAGCGTGTTGCCAATACTTTACCAGAGCATGCTGGACGAACCTGAATTATCATGTCTGAACATGCGAACGTGTTCACACTTGAGCGATGTGAATTCTTTGCCATGAATATCTACAAACATACCAATAAGCCTGTTCCAGTCTTTGAATTCAGTTAATGTAAGCAGTTGATGAGAATGCGAACTAGTTGAGTTCTTTGGTGATGTTGCTAATTGCTTTGATAAAGTGAATATAGGGAACCAGTTAAGTGAAATCTCTAGGTAGGAGTAATCCTTTGTTTAACATCTTGGTAAGCTTACGCACCTAACTTGCTTGTGTAGTTAACCGAATAGGTTGTTACAATGAGGACGATTGAGTGCCAGTTTTTTCATCACTTTGTAGGGCTGAACTCTCCATGAGCCTACGAATTTTGTGCTGCCTGGCTTAAATAGATAATAATGCCTCGACTAGCCTTACTGATGTGCCTCAAGCTATCAACGAATGGGTGTACTTCTAGTGGATTGTTCCATTATTACATGTGGAACAAATTTCCACAGTTCCATTTACCATCTCCAGAAAAAAAGTGGTTTGTGGAACTATACTACTCAACTTCAAAGGGGAGATATTAGGAGAACCAGCTCCGAACGTAACTGGACTACACAACTGCCAATGGAATGACCATTTTCGTTGAGACAGATTTAATTGGTTGTTCTTCACTGACCCTTGACAGATGAGTTCTATTTTTAGTATCACTTTTTGGCCCGCCTAGAACTTTCCACGTGAGCTTTATAAACAGCCCGTTTTCGGCTGCACATGACACGCCTGTAGGCGTCAGTGATCAATAGATCAGCTGATTCGCACGTTCATTGACTTTTCTGGTTTGGCTAAGCGCATCAGGCTATCAAGCGGCTATCCAGACTCGGGTTCACGGTATTAAGAAGGCATTAAGAAGACTGTGGTCCACAACAGGAACCAAGAAGCAACAATAAAGTCCATTTATTCGCACACGAATACTGATCGGTTTGACGTTTTCGAAAGATAACATCACCATTCTTAGACGCATCTGGCTGGTCAAAGGCGATAGCCGTTGACGTTACAAACCAGCCTTCTGCCACGTATTCAGGAGCGACGAGCATCACGCCAGATCGGCAAAGGTAACTATAGAGGTACTGAGAAAAATGAGAATTATACTACTGTTTTTACATCAAGTTGTTGATAAGAACGGACTAAAATGAGTACACCTAAATCTCTGGTTTATATTATTATTCAGTCGAATATGTTAGACAAAGAACATGTCATTTTTCAACTCAAAGAATGTCCGAAATACCTGGGAAGCCGGGAGGGGTTGCCGAGAGGTTTTTGACAGCTTAAGTGGGAATGTTAAAACCCTGTGGTCGGATAAACACTCCAGGAATGTAATAAGTTATCCAGGATTACATTTTACAAAACACAAGGTGTGTAACTGAAGGTGTGTTTGCGAATTACAACTGTTTTCCCCCAAACTTTCCTGAAATGATGTAACAGAAAACATTGGAATGTAAGGATGATTCTATAGGCAGTGCAAAGAAGACCTGACTCATACCATGTAGATCACAGTTACCTAGGATACATAGTTCTGTAAAATTTCGTAAGTGTGGCATACATCCAGACGTCCCACAGTTAAAGCACAACATCAGAAATCGGCCTGTTGGTCAGCCATTCTCCTTGAACGGCTCACAGCGGAACTAACTACAAGTCGCCTAAGAATTCACCGGAATTTGTTAATGGGATACAAAGCCTGAAAGCTCCTAAGAAACAAACGGATTCCATCGTATGTGTTGTGTGCTCACTAATGTTCCTTTCCGAGAGGCAATTGATTTCATTTCTTCATGCGACGATGTTTCGTGGTCGCTGAACTTCCTCTCTGAAATCTGCAACTTCTGAGCAAAAAGATAATGAATTCCGTAAAGATAGACAACTCTTGCTGGTACTGTGAGGAGATTTTGGAATCCGGATGAAGACTTCGTCCTGTAAGTGAGGTGAATAAATGTTGAAAAGCCGGGAAACACTGCACGGCTATTCCATCCTGATTTGGAATCATCATCAGCGCGCGTCTCACAAAATAAATTGATGAGTTTAAACTGCGAAATCCCGTCAAGTAGTTTGAACACAATCGTTCAGCTACGAGAAACCTTTTACAGATTAAGTTGGTGCTGACAGCCGACTCAACTGAAATTCAACTTCATCTTCCGTTTATTTGTTTCTTCCAATGAGAGCTTCGCACAAAAACTGTTGCAGGCGCACTTAAGTGGATACTTAATGATGCTGAATATGATATTCAGAAACAAGAGAAGACTGGCGCAACTTCTGAGACTGGACTTGTGCAGTCAGCCACCTAAAAGTGTGATCAGGCTGTCCACAGATTTTGACTCTATCTTTAATGCTGTTTTAGTAGAAAATGTCTTCGAACTGT
Organism: Opisthorchis felineus; assembly: GCA_004794785.1. Taxonomy (NCBI): domain Eukaryota; kingdom Metazoa; phylum Platyhelminthes; class Trematoda; order Opisthorchiida; family Opisthorchiidae; genus Opisthorchis; species Opisthorchis felineus. The sequence continues at coordinate 67,690 of SJOL01002185.1, read as the reverse complement.
TGGTTTAATGATGGCAAACTCGTTTTGATCAACTTTAACCAAGTCATTTAAGTAAAGTGGAAATAACAACATCGGCTAGGTTGAAGCTAGCCAACACGCACAATGAACGCTAGGTTTCATGCTTTGTTCTGAGAAAGCACTGCATTCTCAGCTGAACATGACACTTTCAAGTTCTTACATTTCCTTGAAGACCAAGTTATAAGAAATAGAGGTGCCTCTAATCGGATCTTCTTTTAGAATGTCAACTTGTAATGGACTTTATTTTAACTTTAGAAGTCCTATGAAGTATAAACAAACCTCGTCAAAAGTTTGGTTTGAGATAAACAGAAAGTTTCGTATCCACGAGATACTAGAGAAAAGTCTTTAGGTCATAACAACCATTTTGTTGGACAATATCTGTTCCGGGATACTGCAGCATATCATTTGAAGGTCAGGGAAATGTAAGGGAAATGGGATGAAGACGGTAATAATAGAAGTTCAATTAAGCCCGTAGATGATGACTTATTTGCAGCTGAATCGGCTTGCAGCGGGATTTTGCAGTTGCCTTTGAAAGCCCTCTAAAATAGCCAGTCAGGTTATACCGGGTGTAGATTAGGTAACCGTGACAACGACAATCACCCGCTTTTCAAGAAGGAACTCATTACCGAATCTGCGAATGTACAAGACAGATTTGAATGTCTCACATTTTCGGTCGCTCAGTTCTTTCATTTTGTAAGCTGCTGGTTTGGTGTACTCTGCAGTTGGCCAGAATTTGGAATAGAATGTCATATTCAATGTTCCCGGTGTCATCTGGAAAATCGATGGGCGAATAGCTGAGGGATCGCGAGGTCAAGTTAGCTTGTGTGTAAATACCGGGCACAATACTTGGAAAGGATTATTGGAAAGTGCCATTTCACTGAAGAAATGCATAATTTATTCATGGTGTCTTGCATGACGTCTTTTAAAAACGATGGCAAATCAGTCACCTAAATTTGTGCAGCTCAGATTGTAAAATTTTTACCCTGTATTATTACTCCGGAGGTAGATAACTTCAGAAGACGCTGATGGCTTGGACCATTATCAAGGGATCCCTGAATAAAGCCCACAGAATAGGCGTTGCAGTTGTTACGTATCAAATGATTGACTGGTAACAAACTAACTCAGGACTTATCCGATGGTCGATGGCTTTAAGCCATCATCCAATTAGCCTGTGGGATATTTTCACTGCACGGACACTGTTCGCGAAATCCGTGTTGGGCTGTGGGTGCTGAACGAATCCATTCAAGGTATAGTTGTGGTCACCCTTTCATGATTTCATCTACGCCCATGTAAAGAATCGATTCAAGGCCAACAGGGAGGTAACTAGCTAGAAAGTTGGAATAACTTCCTTCATATATTGGTTTACCAAGTTCAATCTTCCATTCATAGGAAAACTAACCGTCCTGGGAAATCTGGGTACATGGTGGTCGGAGGATACAGCATGGTGAAAAATACCACGAAAAATAAGATGATTGGTCTCGTGAGACCCTGGAGCAGAGCAGGATTGGATACCGATGAGTATGCTCATGACATTTTGTGAGTTAAACTGTAGGTCGTTTAGGGTAATGGTGGTGACAGTAGAGAACAGAGGCGGCCGTAATGACTCAATATCATACACGAAGCCACCCTGAACGGTAAGAGCTGCAGCCTTAGATGCATCGTCATCCTCTTATTCATAGTGTAGGCCTGGTAAACTAGAGAAGCACCACAGCCTGCATTTTATGGCACGCTCAAGTAAATGAAGGGTTTGTTTGGAAAGAGTGAGAGGTTAGTGCCGTAGGGTTCTTGCTTCGTAGGATTTCGACGGTATTATGTGTGAGAGTCTTCCTCCCTAGACAGATTGCCGTGTGTAAATTCATCAGAAAGATTTTTGCGCCTCCTCGACGGTTTCTTAGTTCGGATTCAATCCAAGACTGGCCCTTAGAGAAACGATATCCGCTAACAACAGTGAAAAGATGTCACACCATAGTTACCTCTGGGTTAGCGACAGCCGTTTAATCAGTTTGGTCAAAAGCTGATTCCAATCAATCTACATTATTCTTCCATATATATTTACGAGTATGAGTAGAAAGACTGCTGGGGAATTAGCCAGGCTATTCAAATATGACAGTAGCGTTGATGCCGGATCCACTAAGAAATAGAAGTTTTATGGATACAATATTGGATAGCCTTGAGTTTGAAGCAAGGTCTAATTGGGCCGAGTTGTCTCAGAGTGGCTTCAAAGATATTTGGTCGATTTCACTAGTATCGCTTCGAAGTAGGATACGACAGTGACGCCAGTTAAATCCAGGAGCACCAAAATTAGCCAAAATAAAGACACCCCTACTTCTTTGCTACCTTTCAGGTCTTCCAAAAGTGCGCTTCAAGGGTTCTATAGATAACGACTATTGTCTTTTGCTTTTTGTCTGTCCTTGACCCTGTGAAGTACTGACTTCTCAGATCCGGATAATTCCTGGGCACCAACTCGTAATAAAAGGGTATCAAATCTCAGCACTCCGTCCTCATGGATGTTTGACCAGGTGCCGATACATCCTTTGTGACTGGCAATCAAGTTTCAGTAATTGTCATCTGTTCGGGATTCAGTTCTTTAGCTAGCCTCATTCTATGGACTTTTGAAGTCACGTATGAGGACCATAAAACCATATGAGCAGGACCAAAAAGACAGATGACAGCTGCTCGCTTTAACTCAGGTAACTTTTCAAAGTAGAAATCCCCAATAAGAACATCATTCTCGTGTTGTTTACGCCACCAATTTCGCGACTGGACTGTCTGCTACGTATGTGCTCGTCCATGGTAACGCAGGCCACACAGGACCTTGAAGAACTTCGAGCATAGTTCGTTCCCGCTTTTGAAAAGTAGTTTGAGGAGTCTTTGTCCAGATCCAGAGTGGTGAAATTAATCTCAATTATGAGGCAGTGTGTTTGGATAACCTTCACAGCTCGCCGAATACGTCCGAAATCCTTCAACGTCATATGTATTTTGAGTCATCAGGAACAAGTGCATGCGTAGCGGACAGCACAGTCACGAACTGGACTGTGAGAACAAGAGGAGAACAATGTTGTTATTTCGGACTTTCTATGTTGAAGGACCCCCTGATTTTGTAGCAACCATCTGTCATTTATGTTAGTGATCTAACTAACCGCGGATAAAGAATATCGAAAAATGAAACTAGTGAGTAAGTCAGATAGCCACTGAATGTGCACACAGAGTCATAAACTAGGAATCTGGATATCCCGGTTTATGAATACGAGTTCACCAATGGCTGCCATTCAATGACGTTTCGGAACTCTTATATAGCTATCCACCTAACCCAGTGGAGGTTACCTACCAATCTTACAAAGTGAGACTATCAATGAATTTGTTGTCTGCTGATCATCGCACATTCGTGCGGAGACCACAACTTAACGAAGACTAAATTTATGGTTGTTAGGTTTTCGCCGTCGTCGCACACGGGCACCAGAATTTCTGGTACTTCCTTACGGCTAACGCTACTGAATGACGAAAGCCAGCTAATAGAGATGATCTTGAAGAGGTCTTTTCCAGGAACTGTTCATAATGGTTCCTATTTTGTCCACGTCAAAAATGCTGCAGACTCTTTTTCATGGATCCACCCACTCAATAAATAAGCTCACAAAGTACCTGGCAGTATTTGATGGAGCAAACAGTCCAAAAGAGCGTTCCAAACATCTCTGTGCCTTAGGCACTTCTGGTCAAATAGAATCCAGAGGCAATCTGCAACGCAGAAGACAGGGCAGTGTGACCAAAAGTGGTGGTTAACCATGCTTTTTGGGGGTTCGACCATTACATGACCACTCCAGCCTGGACATCCCAGAGAGAGGTCATTTCGCATTTTTCAGCAGTGGTGAATTTTACTGCACCGCAGATTCAATTACGTAGCTCCCTGAGTATTAGCTGACGTTTGTCTTATGTTGTCTCAAAGTTGAGAAAACGCACCATGATAACGTTGTACCGGTGACATTACCTTCCTTGCTTGACACCGTGTGACAAGGCTTACGCGACTATGAAAAACATGCTCACACTCTGATGACTATTCCAGTGAAAAGTGCGACCGCGGTCTCCTCATGTGCACAGTGAGAACAGCTGCCAAAAAGCCCATCTACTTGGCCCACCTGAAGTCACGATTAGCTTCATTCAAGTCAAACGTACACTACTACATAGACCCGTCCCACAGATGCGTATCCTACTCACTCCATATATCACGTTTAGCTATCCCAAAATGCTCCGTCTTCTATTCACATTTTTGCGCTTAGGCCTACGTTGACAGTATTTGTTGTTATTTTTGAAAATAGAACTTTTATTTACCGAACGAAGCTTAAACTCTTCGAAGCTTACTCCGAAGCATGAATTCTGGTCGTATCACGTTAAAAACGTGAGCTAACCGGGAGTGATCGTAGACTGAATTCGATAAATCATGGACGTTTTGTTAACCATAGTTGTCATAAGGTTTGCGTCATCAAACAGTTATCTTACGGCAGGATAAACACATTGGCCAATCAGGGAGGTTGAGCTGAAATGACAAGTAGTGTCACCGAGCAGCACTAGACGCGGGAAAATTATCATTTGTAATGCACCAAAAACTGTCAAACAGAGAAAACTTTTTTCGCGCATCACGTCAACTAAATAGCCGCACACTTGGTCGAGTCCTTAGGGAAAGGACAAAACGTATTTAAAATAGACGAGAGTGAAAATATATATTCTGCTTCATACAGAGTGGGGAATTCCTAATCCATTCTTTCAGACTCATCCCGCTAAACCTACTCCTCTTTTCAAGGGTATTGTTATTGTTTCCGTTTACACTGGAGGCGAATAGCGTCATCTTTGTGCTTATTGTCCGTGGTAGTATATGCCTCCATGGGTTTGGAGCCCTAGAGTGTACCTCCCTATTACATTGTTAGTAGCGGATTTTGACGAAAGGAGCGGAATCGGATATCTTAGTTATCCGTCAGTTTAAGTACATGAATCACCGGAGTTCAAACCCTGGCACGACCAAGGTTATGCGCTGCTGCTGATCTCTCTTAGTGAAGGGCGAAAATCAAGTCAAGTGCTCCCTTCTGTTTGATGTGGATACACCAGAATAATTGAGGCGGGACAGGAGAGCGGTAGTTCGAACGAGAGTGATGTGAACGTGAATTCTACGAATCGCGCAACCACCAATAACTAATCACCGAATGCACTTAGTTGCACACCAACTGACAAGATAACTAGGCCCAAATAGCGTTTCTACATGGTAAGTAGTTCAAGCATGAAGTTTGTTTCAAAACTGGTCTATTGGAGATAAACCCAAAGGTACTCACCTGCCTTGGATTAACGAGAGGGTCAGTCATTTTCTGCATCCCACCCAATTTGGGAAATTAACTCGCACAGGAGGCTGCCCCGTGTTTCAGTTACCATACCAGAAATGAGGCTGAAAATTAAAAATGTTAATGGACAAAGTTCAGGCATAATCATACTGAGATGTTTGCGCTTACTAAAGAAAGTTCGACTTACAGGCTGCGAAAGCATGCCGTGTGGCTGAATTCTTGCTTTTCAGAGTCGTTGTGGGTGAAATTATCAGCGGTGTATTGTCCATTCGCATGGAACGTGTAGCGGTCCTACCCTCCACCATCTCCCTAACTCATAAAATTACTCTACCAATGAGGAACTAGTTTGAAAGACAAACCATCTATCGACGAAACAATTTTGTGTAATGTTTCTTTTAGTTCGAATCCCTTTCGAATGAGCGAGACCTCCACGACCATTTAGAGGATACGGGGAATATACAGGAGATTTTCATCACGAGACTACTTTCGTTTTCGGTATGGTTGTTTCAACCCAGCTGAAAGTTTCAGACGAACTGCATACAAGCACATCTTAATAGTCGGCCAGTTTGTCTTAGTCTTTCGAGTTCGGGGTTACTGAATTTTTTAACACTTACTGCGCTGGAAATGAGTGACTACACCATAACTTGTCTTGTCTCACCAAGGCGACCAGATACACCGGACTTGCCAGATGACGCAGACATGTCACCTACTGGTCGCGACTATCAAGTGGATACACTCCCTTTTGCGAAGGGGGTTTAGTATCCATTGTAGACTTTTTGTTGTGGGGAAAGTAACATGTTCGCGAAGGACGATAAAATCCGTCGGGCCAAGGTGGCAATATTGTGTGGCGGAATGTTTGAGAACCAGAACGAAGGAACTAACAATGGTTCATCTGATAGCATTACCATACCTATTTGATCACTCCACATTACCATATACGAATTCTGTTTGCCACTGAGAACCATGTCCCAAATTAGTAGCCTGTTTTCCGTCAGAGCGTTCCTATGTGGGTTTACTAATGATGAGTTTGAGTGCCTCTTCCGTTATTCCCGTCGATTTTATGAACATCCCCTATTTGGGCTGTTCGTTTTCTAGCAATCTTATGGCGGATGTTTCTAAGGTAATCAGATATTTTCCTCTTCTGGATTTCTGGGATTTACAACTAATGGATTGAATACAGCGAGGAGAATTGAGTAAGTATGCCAGGACGTATTCAGCCTTCTAAATTCTCAAAAACCAATTGCATACAGCTGGCATTTTGACAGATCATGTGGATCACAGGATCAATTGGGAAGAAAAATTTCAGGCTTTTTCACCACATGGAACACGTTTTACCCAAAGTAGTCGTACACCGAGATGGTGTAATCACAGCGAGACTCGTTACTTTGGAACAGTCCAGTGGAGATGGCGACCAGTCAGTCGGGGAAACGGAAGGCCAAATGAGTACGCTTCAGATCACACTAATCCCATAACTCACAAGAATCTTTATTTTGAGAAAATCCACTTCT
>SJOL01002185.1:14852-47591 GCA_004794785.1 Opisthorchis felineus | reverse complement strand
GAGTAGCCAAGTACCTCATCTGTTTTCCCTGTCATCCAGTAGATGTCTGCTCCTGAAGCATCTGCCTAGGTGTTACCACTGTATACCTGAAAATCTACTAAGAGCATCCTTCGCTCCAGGTGTACCCTTAAATGTGCACCTCGGTGGCCATTTTACCTGGCTTTTTACATTTGGGTTTCTGTGCTTAGAACACCAACTCAATCACTTCCAATTTCGCGTGACAAACTGAGCGATGGTTGGTCATTATTGTGGGAACATTAGTTAGATATAACTCTTAAGCACAGCCAAAACGTAGCAAGCACGTGCTGTAAGCAGCTAAGAGTCTTAGTTTGGAAGTAACTCAGCTTAACAGTCCTTTTTGGCGACTTGTTTATTCATCGTGTAACTCGGAGTACGCAGTATGTGAAAGCCGCTAACTAAGGCTTATACAAACCACGTCCTAGCAAAGGGGATTTCTTAGTCAAAAGCAACACCAGTTATTGAAACCTACCAGTAAAAGGAGCGATATCCTTCGCTGCAAAGTCATTTATTAGCAAACACGAAGTAAGCAGTTACAAGTCATTTGACAAGAAAGTAAACATCTCTAGTGCACATAGTCTCTAAAAACTGAACATTCTCACGCGTCCCCTTGAACTTTCCTGAATATTCGTTGATTATCATACAATAGTAAACGAACATTGCAAAGCAGTTCCACAATCTCCGTAATAAACTTCACCTTTCATCAGGTGCGAGGCGGAGCTTGGACACCAAACCATACTACTTGCACGCTTCGTCAGCAGTACTCACCGTTACGCCAGTAAATGATGTATAATGTCGAGCGATTCACAACTGCGTTCACCAAGAATCTCCGTCAAGGAGACACTTTCAGCTGTATGGTATTTTTCATGGCGTTGGCTGATATAGGTCGCTCTAGCAAGAAAGATTTCTGGCACATAGTGTGGCTTCCCGTGACTGGCTTGATCATACTTCAGCCTAGGATGGATGAACAACTTTGCTTGTTCGGGCATGTCTTGGGTGAAGCGTGGATTAGACTTAACGATGTTACACACTGGGATCAAGCAGGACACGATAACGTGTTGTCAAGCGAGCCACTAACGACTGTTACTGCTCTACTTGTTATAGTGCTCCGCACATTCACGACCAGTTGTCATTGGTGACTTCTTCAGGTAGCACAATAATTATTTATCCTGACATAGGCTGCAGGAGCTGATGGCCACCATACAGAAGTAATTTGGTCACACAAAGTACTGAAGCTTCTCTCTGATAAAGAGTAAATTAAATTATGCGCTTTTTTATTCCAAAGTTTGCCACGTCTCCAATCTCATAAGGCAAAGAGGGAAAATACCATCATCAGCTTCAACACTGCTGTCCGCGTATGATTATGTTGAATAGCCACCTGGTAGTTTGCATCGTTTTGTTCTCTAATTGTTTAAGCAGCGCGTTTCATTCTATGTTACACAATTGCAACAACTGGTAACTGGAGCCCTTTGGGAGTTGCTCTGTGTCTGTCTGTGATACTACGTCCAAACATGTTATAAATATGTGTCTAACTAGTATGGCGTCAGTAGTCATCAGAGTCACTTGTACACACGCAGCAGAACTGAACCGAGCAGGACCGAGCGACTGAACTGCATTGGCACGATATAACAAAACCGAAGTGTTATATCTTCTACTGACCCCGCTCCAGTGCCTAGTGCCAGAAAAGAACTCACCGACAAGGAACACAACAGCTTTATTGCAACAAGCGAGTGCGTGCGAGTGCAAAAGTTACAACGGCCCCGCGATATTTAAAGAGAACTTTCTGACATTGATCCAGGCTGTCTGATAGGCGTTAGTGAACACCCATCAACATCGATCGTGTTTCTCTGAAGTGCCTGAATGCTGATCACATTCGGTCGTGCTTCTGTGACGTGCCTGAACATTCATCGGCTTTTGCTGAATTGATTGAATGACTGACTGGCCTGGATGCTTGCCGGCTTTCCTATTGAGATTTTGGTGAAGTTTTAGGGTCTCAGTAGGTTCCGGGCGTTCTGTGGTTGCTTTCAGGAATCTGACCTTCCTGATACCTCCCCCTTTTGGTCGTTCAACGTAAGACTGTCGACGCGGATCAAGTTGTAAGGGTTCCACCAGTTTTCTAGCGCGAATGGTACGACGTCTCGGTTGCAGCAATGGATCTGTCTTGGGTGGTACATGTGGACCAGTGGCCATTGGTGCTGGTCTTGGGAGATCAAAGGTTTCAAGCAGCAGGTTGAGGTCTAGTAAATGTTCTTCCGCCTTTGGGACCGGGCACTCAGTCGGCCGTAATTGATTGACATGTCGTTTCCATACCAATGACCCCACCTGGACGCTGTAAATCACCTGACCGATTCTTTTGAGGACGACTCCAACAGTCCATCTTCGGTGCCCGGGGCGATAGTCCCTGACAAGCACACGTTTTCCAGGCCTGAACGTTGGTTTCCCTCCTGTCGGTGATTGAAAACACGTAAGTGTTGGCAGGATAGCGTCATGGGTAAGTCTCAACCGTCTGTTCATCATACCCTCTGCTGGAGAGCGACCGTCTGGGGACTGTGGATTAGGAGTTGCTCTATAATTCAACAGGAACGTATCCAGGACTTCTGCCGTGGTCCCTTCCCCTTCTGCTTTTGTCAACGCGCGTTTAAAGGTGTCTACGAACCGTTCAGCTTGTCCGTTGGATTGGGGATGGAATGGTGGGGAAGTAACATGTGTGATGCCGTGTCTTCGAACGAATTCGCCAAACTGATGGGATGTGAACTGAGTACCATTGTCGGACACAATAGTTTCCGGGATACCGAATATTGAAAACAAATGCCGCAGTTTAGTGATGGTTGCCACCGTTGTTGTCTCAGACATAATAAGGACTTCAGGCCACTTACTGAATGCATCGACAATGATGAGGAAGCTTTGTCCGTTAATTGGTCCGGCAAAATCCACATGGATGCGCGACCACGGTTTTTCTGGCTGTGACCAAGGCTGCGGCGACTGTCGGTTGGGTAACTTCTGGGCAGCTGCGCAACGGAAACAACTCCGACATACCTGCTCCATGTGCTCATCCATACCGGGCCAGTAAACATAGCTGCGAGCAAGGGCCTTCATGCGGCTTATCCCTGGGTGTCCACTGTGGAACTGTGCTAGGACCCGTTGGCGAAGTTCGGTGGGAATGACAATTCGGTCACCAAAGAGAAGACAGCCACTGACAACAGATAATGAACTCCGTCGCTGAAAAAGTTTCCGGAGTTCCCCTGATGGACAGGTTGTTGGCCAGCTTGATTGGTGGTACTCCATTGCCTTTTGTAATATGCTGTCATTTTTAGTGGCATCTCGGACCGCGTCAAAAGTCACGGGTAGTTGGTTCATAGTCTCCAACACCACAGCACGGACTTCCGGTTCGACGGCAACGGTTGCTATGACGGTGTCTTCTGGTTCCATTTCATGGGAAGCAATTAGGCGCGTTAGCGCATCGGCCTGCCCAATTTTCTCGGTTGAGGCATACTTTATAGTAAAGTTGTAGCCGAGCAGAAGCGTGCCCCATCGTTGTAGACGGTTGGCTGTGTAGACCGGGATACCTTTCTTGGAACCGAATATAGCCAGCAGTGGTTTGTGATCCGTCACAAGCGTGAAGTGTCGGCCGTAAAGCATTTTGTGGAACTTTTTCACCCCAAAAATGATGGCTAGCGCTTCTTTCTCAATCTGACCGTAATTCCGTTCAGCTGGAGCCAGCGACCTTGCGGCATGAGCGATCGCCTTTTTCGTACCATCTGGGAATGTGTGAGCAATGACTGCACCAACTCCACGGTTCGATGCGTCAGTTGTGAGAACGATAGGCAGTTTGGGGCTGAAGTGCGTGAGTAGAAGTTCAGACTGCAACAGCCTCTTCACTTCTTCAAATGCAAGCTGACAGTCGCGTGACCAATTCCACTGACATCCTTTGGTCAAAAGTTTGTTGAAAGGTTCGCGCAACCGATGCATAATTGGCAGGAAAGCGCTGTAGTAGCTAATCAATCCCAAAAAAGACTTGAGTTCAGCAACATTCGACGGTGGGGGCATCCTCACAATTGGGTCGATATTGGACGGGTCGGGTCGACGGCCATTTTTGTCGATAATAAAACCAAGGTATTTCACAGAACTCAAGAGGAACTCACATTTTTCCTTCTTTAGCCGGAACCCATAGTCATTTATCCGCTGAAGGACAGCGTCCAATCGGGACAGAAGGTCCTCTTTAGTGGCCCCCACGACGATGATGTCGTCAAGGTATGCGGCAACTCCGGTCAGACCACACAGCATCGTGTCCATAATCTGCTGGAATATGGATGGCGCAGTTTTCACTCCGAATGGCAATCGAGTGTACTGGAATAGGCCACGGTGCGTATTAATCGTCAGAAGGTGTCTGGATTCCTCTGCGACTTCAACTTGTAGGTAGGCTTCTGAAAGATCCAACTTTGCAAAATACGTGCCACCGTTCATCTTGGCAAAAATATCGTCAGGTAAGGGCAATGGATAGTGATGACTGTCCAAGGCATCATTCAAACCTGTAGAGTAATCTGCACAGATACGTACGGCACCCTTTGGTTTTTTGACAACCACGATTGGTGCAGCCCATGAAGAGTAACTCACCGGTTTCAGGACTCCGGCATCTTCAAGGCGTTTGAGTTCGGCATCGAGGATTGGTAAGACCGCGTATGGCACTGGCCTTTTTGGTCTGAAAACTGGCTGGACGTCTGGGTGCAGATGAAGCACTGCTTTTGCTTTCGAGCAGCATCCAAGACCTTCGCTGAAAACGTCATCATATTTCTGTTGTAGTCGTAGGATCGCGGCATCGACTGGGTTACTCGCCCCAGACACTCTCAAGATTTGGGTTGGTTTTGATATGCATAAGTTGTCGATTGACAATGTTGAAAGATGCAAGCGATCGATCCAGTCTATGCCCAGGAGATTAAGCTCACAAGCAGCAAGATAGACAATACCACAATCACGGTGGCCTGCTATCTCCATCTCACATTCGAATTCACCAAGTAAGTGAAGCTTACCACCTGAAGCATTTCTGGCAGTGTTCATTGTTTGTCTGAGTTTCGGTGATCCGATCTTTCTCCAGGTGCGCCGGGAAACAATCGTAATATCGGAAGCCGTATCGAGCTGCAATCGAATCGTTCTTCCGTTTGCTCTGATTGTAACGTACTTGCGATGAGCATCAAGCTGGTTATCAAACGTTGCAAGTATTGCGTTAAAACGGGGTTCTGACTGGCTCCGTTTGCTTCGTGACCTCCGGGTTTGGCCGCGTCTTTGGCTAGCTTTCCGCGTCCGGCACTGGCTTTCCTTGTGCCCACGTCGATTGCACACTGAACATTTGTGCTTTTTATACGGACACAATCGCACAAAATGCCATTCGCCGCATTGCCAGCATGCTGAAGGGGGTTTTGCTCCGTTCGAATTTGTCACCACGGGAGGTTGCCTCGATGTCGTCTTGGCAATGTTGAAAGCGGTGTTGGATAAGGGTTTCTCCAACATGACCGTGTCGTGTTTAAGATTCAAAAGGCGCTGGCACTCATGGGTAATGGACTGCAGCGTTATCTCGGGAGTTTGTTCAATCTTGTTCAATAGTCTCGCTCTGATATCACTGTCTGAATGCGACTGAAGACCACATATGAAAATAAGACACTTGAACTGGTCTTCCGTCATGGTAGATAACTTGAATTGTTCGCATTCAAGGTTGACTCTACCGGCATAAGTGATGTAGTCTTCGGATTCCTTTTTCACCAGTTTCATACATTGGTAGCGAATATTAAACAAGGACGAACGCTCACCGAAAATTGTTGATAGTTGCTGCACGGTTTTATCAAAACTGAGGTCTCGCGTGTTCTTAGGCAGGATAAAGTTGGAATACCTTGTGTGTTCCGTTGTGCCAAGCTTTCTGAGCAATAAGCGTACTTTCCAGGCATCATCTTTGTGCTTCAGTTCGACTGTGAAAACATCTTCGTAACGTTTGAACCACGAATCGAAGGTTAGGCCGGCATCAGGGTCATAATGGAACTCCATGATGCTGTTGGCGATCGAGTCGACTGAATGTGTATCTGGAGCGGAATTTGGTGGTTGAATTTTGAGTTGCTGCGTCAAAGTTTCCACCAAGCGTAATTGCGCCGCTTCAAACTGATTTTGTTGTTGCAGCAGAATTTCTTTCAACGCTTCAGCAGTTATTGTCATGATTCCGTGGGTTCGGGCGTCGCCAATCTGTTATATCTTCTGCTGACCCCGCTCCAGTGCCTAGTGCCAGAAAAGAACTCACCGACAAGGAACACAACAGCTTTATTGCAACAAGCGAGTGCGTGCGAGTGCAAAAGTTACAACGGCCCCGCGATATTTAAAGGGAACTTTCTGACATTGATCCAGGCTGCCTGATAGGCGTTAGTGAACACCCATCAACATCGATCGTGTTTCTATGAAGTGCCTGAATGCTGATCACATTCGGTCGTGCTTCTGTGGCGTGCCTGAACATTCATCGGCTTTTGCTGAATTGATTGAATGACTGACTGGCCTGGATGCTTGCCGGCTTTCCTATTGAGATTTTGGTGAAGTTTTAGAGTCTCAGTAGGTTCCGGGCGTTCTGTGGTTGCTTTCAGGAATCTGACCTTCGTGATACGAAGTCAGACATTTTCCCCAAGCTATTGCAAACACGAAATCCGGCGAGCATAACTCTCGATTCGGAAACCTTGTCAACATCTATCTTATAAACCAAATTAAATGCGCAACCATGTCTGAATATGTCAACAGGAGACGCAATTCCGCCAGGTTGAGTGACAGTCCCACACAGCCCACGCATTCAGGTTGTGATTTAACTAGATTGCACTAAAACCCTTTCGACCAATCTCTACTTTCCTCAGAGAAAGCTACCCAACAACACTACAGAGTTTTAGGAGTTCCAGGCCAAATACAGTCCGGATAGTGCAAAAAGGACTGAGCGCCATGTGGTGTTTAATGTGGGATATTTAAAGTTAAAACAGCCTAGTGGAATAAGATGTAATGCAACGTTTCGGTTGCCGTGGACAGCCTTTTTCAAGGGTTTCTACAATCAGTTGAATTCAAGTCAAATGCAACATCATTTGGGTCCAACAACATGTCTTCTGATTGGTGTGCTCCTGTGCTCAGTTGGCAGTCAGATGTGACCAGCCTGTGTGCGGGTGTACGCGTGATTGTGTGTACTTAACAACAAATTAAATACCCCTTGAGACTCATTGCCCAACAAATGGGGAGAACACTACCCGAAACGGTGAGGCAGGAAGACGAAAACCCAATGGTCATTGTGGGAATACTCTATAGAAATGGCATTTCAGGCGCCATTCGAAAGATACTTGGGAATTATGATATTAAAACATTTTCCCGGATTGATACTACCTTAAAATGACAGCTTGTAAGGGCTAAGGACCCTATCGAACTGGAACATCGCACAAGGTGCGTATGCCAAGTTCCCCTTTTATAATGTCCGGCCAAATACATAGACCAGGTAGACAGACAACTCCAGATGCGGATCACTGAGCACAAAGGACATCAGCGTTCCCCTCAATAGAGCTTTAAAAAAACTTGAACGCTACTCAGTCATTGCATTCCACGCATTAGAGTTTAGCTACCAAATCAACTGCGATGGTACACGTATACTGCAGTCATGATTCAAGTCACACGTGGTACGGACGTGAGCTGAGGCCCCAGAGATCAGCACACAACCGAACTGCATCAACCGTAGTGATGGCGCAAGCATCGCGTCTACTTGGCGTGGACCTACTGCACACCTTAGTAGACAGTAATCAGATGTTGAACGGAAATCTCAACACTGACGCATCACAGCCAGCGCAACAACAGACCCAGGCACACCTGACTCAAAGTACACAGTCATGCGTACAAGCACATGCACGCTGGTCACATCTGACTGCCAACTGATCACACCAATCAGAAGACATGATAGTGGACCCAAATGATGTTGCATTTGACTCGCATTCAAATGATTGTAGAAACCCTTGAAAAAGGCTGTCCACGGCAACTGAAACGTCACTTTGCACCTTATTCTGTTAGGCTGTGTTTTGACTTTAAAACTCCCAAACTCTGCAGAGTGATTGCGTTGTTAGCCGCGGGGTTATGCTTATCTGCGGACGAAAATCAGCACCGTCAAAGTTTCAGACAAAACTGTGAGTTAAAAGGGAAGAAGAATTATATGTCTACTAACCTCACGCACTTAATTGTGCTCGCTTCATCAGTACAGGTTATGTGCAAGTTAAAAGTAAATGGTAAAGCTCTTTTTCAGATTTCTAGATCCAGTTAGTTTCGCCGCATTTCTTGAGCTACACGATAATTCCTTGTGAGACAGTTTAAAAGCCGAAAGCAGTTGCAAGCATGAGTTGCTTATTTTTGTTGGTATTTCGCAAAATCCAACGTAAGACTGTGGCCATTTCTCAAAATACTCATAGTCATGTAGTCCATCCATTATATCATTTTAATGTATCACAAGTTTTCGGGAAGCACTGAGCGTTCATGTTATTTGGGTGATTTTGTGTTAGGCTTTATCCCTTTGGTATGTTTATATAATATATATATATATATATATATATATATATGATAAGGAGTACAATGGAAAACATCATGCGTTAATTGGTTTACAAACATCAGCTTCTGTTGAAGTCACAATCATTTACGATTGAAGTAAACAATCTCTCACGTGACAGTAGGATACATAAATCAAGCCAGGGGGAATATCTCAAGGCTCACTTCGGCTGCAGTCTGCACACCAATGGAGAACAGTTTGGAAAGCTGGATATATCGGTCGGAATAAATTGACTTCCCAGGGTGACATCAATTATGCGTAAGTAAGAATGCATCACCAACACTTCTACTGCGTAGGAGATTTTCCTGAGATGGTCCAAATGTCAGGCTAAAATAATTATCCATATGCCTGCTTAATTCGGTCAGTTATTTGATGGAGAGATGCTCACCACATACAAGAATATGAGCCATTTTTTGTTTTCAGTGCTCAGTAAACCGTGGAAAACAACTTGCAGCTATCATAATGTAAAATATAGTTTTAAACAGCTCTACTTTCGTAGTTCATTGATAGGTTGATTCTGCCCTACCGGCAGCGTTTTCCAACTGACAAATAAGTTACTCGCTTTCTACGAAAATGAAAAAAGCGAGAATCGTTGAATGTATTAACCAGTTTATTTTGTTCGGAGGAAGGTTCGCTGTAGCAAGTTATTGCTAGTGAGATGCGTACACAGTACTTGATTATTTTTTACAAATGGGCTATCCGGCTGGTTAATTTGCTAAAAAATCTCCCCCCAGACTGTGCGAAATACGACTGATTTCTTGAACCTAACTATGTAAAATGACAGAGCATTTTTGGAATATTTTATATTTTGAAAAATTATTTTGTATTGGTTTGAAGAAATTTTATGGAGAAAGGATTACAAATTGATTGTAAAGTAGGTAGAATGTATCCTCATTACGCAATTCAGATGAGTGATTGGTATCATTGACTGTTTCTACACGGCTTGGCATATTGTTTGCTTGTGAGTAACTATTTCCTATTTTTTATTCGAGTAGTATTAGTATTATTAGTATGGCCGCAAACTGTAAGAAAGTAGAGCCAAACTGACAAAGTTTTAAGCTGTTTTAACCATCAAAAGCAAAAACTTTGATAATTCGAATTAGTACTGAGCTTGACGTCTTATGAGCAAATTTACATTCAAATTATATTAAGTAAGCATTTTCCGATGTTTACTATTTTGTTGGTTTTCTCCTAAAAGAACTAAGACAACGTTTAGAAAGGTTAGCAACCAGCCCAGTAGGATTGTTTATTTTGTTTTCTCCCACAAATATTGTTGCGGCACTATCAAATGTGGTCTATTTTGATAGTTACCAGTGTGCTTTCTATTCACGATCGAGTAGCCAGAATCACACTTTGGGCAACGTTTCCACTTAACAGATGATTTACAGGTTGGATCTGCTGAACCAAATTTGAACTGAACACCATTCACCAAAGCAAAGTTTTAGCGTGCCTGAGTTTTAGAAACAAATGCAGTTTTGGATTTGAAACAAAGAAAATAAATAGATTAAAGTGGTTTTGCGGTCATTTTGTGCCAGTTTTGAGTTGTGACTCACTAGTATAAGATATACTTTTTCGGTGGACTGAATGTGGGTCTTTTCCGCCGAGCGTCTTCTTATCTGTCAAACTCACTCCCGTGAGTACCATGACTTCCAGATATGGATCATCGCGTACACCCTTTTTATAAACTAACCGAGCATGTTCTCATATAGGATTTGTGGCCACTGATAGGCTAACTTGGCTTGTCGGCACTAAAGGGGTTTATAAAAAAACACAATGCACCCTCAAATGCGTTTGTCCGATGGAATCCGTAGCCAACAGTGGAAATATCGTCAGACAAAATTATCCTAATTTGGAGTCACGTCGGGTAATTTTTGCTTCATCAGGACTCAAATCGAACTTGTCCATCTGATTAGCTCGTTTCTGACTGAAAAGGAATACGTGAAAGCACATCTGTAGAGTAACAGTTTCCGCAGAACGCTTTTGGCCTAACGTCACATTTAGATGTAGAGCCCACAAACTGAGAATGGAATTAAAATTTTCTTCGTGCAGTGTATAGAATGTTTTAATAGAATGGGGTTTAATTATTGACTCGCAGAAACACAGCTTTACGGATTACAACTCGTTGTTTATGTTCACACGTACATTAATATTTTTCATGCTTCTATGAAGTTTCCTTGAACGTCAAATCTTCTCCAAATTCCCGTTCTCGTTAGCTTTTTCCATCCGTAGTCATAACCTATATTAATTAGTGATCTCCCTCCTATGAAGCCTTTTCTTACTCTGTTGTTGTATCGTCAGCTAGCATTTAGCTAGAAAACCGGGAACAACTTCAGCTTACGTCCACTAAAAATACTTGGGCTTGGCTTTAGTGGGTTCACCTTTTCTCCTATATTCCTGGATTTCCACTACATTATGATGGGGATGAATCAACAGACTGGGAATTTCTATATATCTGGCTATTTTCCGAAAGGAGTAAAATTAATTTAGTTCACCTTTGAGGAGTGCCGAATGTATATTCTCCCATAGATTAGCGAGCGGAATGAAGACCAAATGAGATACGGATATAAAAGGATCAGTTTGCTAGACAAGGTAGACAGTCCTTGAGAGTCGAGAGGACAAGAAACAAGTTGCGGCTTCACCTAGACGTGTGCAAACAGACTCACAAATATGAGATCATCTAACTAAGTTGGAACGTCCAACGGAAGGTCAAGATATTGATGACCACGAAAAAAGGGTGAAAATGAACGAAAAACAATAGAGTAAGTAATATATTAACTTAATTCAACATAATTTTCCAAAGGTTGGATTGTGGGATGAAGACGGTGGATTCAAAATGCAGCGCTGGAACGATGTACGTAGTAGCCATGTGAGATGTATCACTAACTTCAGTATTCTTGCCGAATTGACTCTACTCAGTGTTAGGAGGCAGACTGGGCTCACTTGGTAATTGAAGCTATACGGCCCCAAAACACAACGGACCAATGAAACAAAAAAATGTGTTAACGCGGGTGGTCATGTTGAAGATAACCGACACTGTTTAATGAACCGTTCGAAGGCAAGCAGAATGGAAAGGAACATCCACCCGAGGATATAGAATAACTGGGTTTTAAAAAGGAGTCCAAATATATGTAAATTAGCTGGCAGACTCTGGAGAAATGTTTGTTAGGGGATCTTCTAAAGTCCTCCAGAGTTTGTATAATGCCAACAGACACCCTAACGGGGCACTAGTTGGCAAACTATAGGGCCAGGTTTTCTTTCAAGAAAGTTCTTTTCTTGAAGTGACTTCCAGGTCCATACTTAAACTTAGCTGATATAGTGTGTACATAAACCTATTGTGAAGGCCCTAGCTTTCAGAACCGGAATGTCAGAAATATCATGATAAAATTGTGGGACCATCTTGTCGCGTCAAGCAGTTTGCATGCACTATACGTTCAGCCCAATCAGCAGCTCAAGCGTAGAAATCCCGAGGCTATACAACCCTGTAGACAAACAGGCCACTTGTTCCCACGGTCTTTGGTGTTGATCCTGGCTCATCAGTGTTGCGCGAACAGTCAGGGTTTTGCACAAAAATTGAAATATCTCAGTATTAAGGAACGTACATCTTAGTGTGCTTGATATTGCATTTCAATCAAACCAGTCCGAAAGCTTTGCAGTACAACTCCAGGGTGCAAATACAACCGCCATGAAGAAGCGAAAAGGACCTTCCAGTTTTTATTCGAAACAACACGAATGGTCAATGATTCGTCTTGCTTCAATTGCAACTACAACGACATCCTTGTTCCGGGAGTACTTGTTGTCTGTATGTACGATAGACTGGTATACAGCATCCTGATTTGTGCCCCCCTGAAATATATAAAAACGAAAAAGTGCATTGGACTCACAAGATTTCAGATAACACCAACTTTTGGAAGGAAACTCATGCGACCAGGAACCATAATCGGAACAACGTCATCTTTAGTGATGAAATAATTTAAATTTGAACCAGATGCACTGAATTATTCACCTCTTTTGATAGGGAATTAATTTCAGATGAAAAATAAAGAACAATTCGTGCTAGCTTTTTGCGCCACCTCAGCTGCCGAATCAATGAATCAGCGAAATTAGACGAGATAGGCCGTCTTTCAGGGGACTGGTAGTTAGAGCGTGGCATGAAATGAATGTTTTTTTTGCAAGACAAAATTTTCCAAATGATACTGCTTTCACAAATCTAGCTGACCAGTAATCACTCTCTGCCATTGATGCTCGTGCACCACAAGGGTGTTTTGAGTAACAGCAGGTGCGTTTGTCCATCAAACCATTTTTAATAAAGAGTACGCAAATAAATCAGCTTAGTGGGTTTATAGCTATCTCCACACTGAACCTCAGTTTCCTCTGTCTATCCTGCTATTGATGGGGCCCATTGTGTCTGGACAGGGACACATAAAATTGAGGAAATGTCCTTCATTTGAGGAGACAGAAACCACCCGGATTGTAGAAAAAAGCATTTTTGAGACTGACAGACTACGCAGTGAAAAGTATGGTAATTACTGTCTCATTAGTCGTGCGGTTAGAAGGGATGTTGTTTCTCCAAGCAAACAAGGCCAAAAACAGTGTGCAATAAAAGTTGTCTTTCCAAGATGATTTTGCTTCCAAATACCAGACAACTAGCACTCTGTAATTAAGTGAAAGTATGCGTAAACGAAACGTGGTTTACTTCGAATGGGTTCGCGAATAAAATATGTCGATGATATCACAAGCTACAATTCACACCAAAATAGCAGAATCACGAAGCTATCATCTTTGAAAGAGTTCTTGAGTTATCCGCAGCACATAATTGTATGATATCCTCGAAGACTTTTATTTTTCAGGGCCGCTGTATGTAGCTCGAATACACTCATCCCAGAGCAATCACATGAGGGCTCAACTGCTTTTTTTCTAGCTTAGCAACATCCAACCACTGTTCCTGTTGGGCGTCTCGTGCATAACTAAACTCTGTGGTTATAAAATTTATGAGAGTATTATCATACGAGCAAGTTCATGTAGAAATACGACCAGTAATACTAGATTACGAGTGGTCACTTTGAAATCACTCTCTGAAAACTGCATGGCCAAAATGAATGTGGTCAAGCTGTTATGTTACTACTTTAATTTGCTGGCATCGTCTGACACGAATCGGCGTTTGTCATGAACCAGTAAATTTCTTGCAGAAATTCAATCGGCTCTTTGATTTTTGGATAGATCCTAAGAGGTTCGTTGAAAATTTGCCACATAGAACTTCAATTTATGGAGCAAAAACGTTGATCAAGTCGTACAGAGGTGGGAAATGCCATTACCATACGTTGAGTTAGATTAGAAATGAACAAACTATCATTACTTTTCATTTGAGACTCCGTTCCAAGCCATCCGGTTATATATTATGGCCATTTTTACTTAATCTGTGGTTAAACATATTTTCCGAGTTGATCTCGTCATTTTCTAACTCACTATTAGTCCGGTTTGACTAGAAGTGACGGTTGCGATCACTGCCTGGTTTATTACGGGTTAGTTATTAACCCGAATCTCGGTGTTTTTGAGATTTGGATTCACCTGCACTAAGTTTAACCTTTAAACTTCTTGCAATGATCAAGATGAATAGTCTTTTGGCGTCATTAGAGAGAGACTGCTGTTGCGGTGTTGTCCACACGACTAAGTATTTGAACAAAATCCATTTCGGCACAATGCCGAATGACGATTTTTGGTTATCAGAGTTGGATTTTCCAATCCCCCAACATACATTCATGGGCACACTGCCAGCGCCTTATGCTGTGCATCCAGGCGAGACTGTGGGCTAACTTGAAGTAAGTTAACATGTCTGAAATGGCTAAGATAAGCTCTTACGATGTGCTCGTAAGCCATAAATTCACAGTTCCAAATAAATCTACGAGTGGCTCCTAGATAAAGCTTCAAGAGCCACACGTAACAGCTTGTGAGAGCCTATATTAGGCTGCAGTCGCCAGGTGTCGACTGTGGAACCTGCAGGCACCTTGGTGTACCTATTTTCCATACAGTGTGTTGGACTTGGCATATTTGATCACTTTTATCGAAACTTGCGGGGCCTGTCTTCCCCAACCAGCCTTTTTATACATACAGACCGTTTCATTTCCAAAGCCAATCGTACCATTGGTCAGCCTTTTGGTCGAAAAATTTGGCCTTCATCTACTGGCCAGGAAGTTGTGGGTTCGAAACTTCCAGAAGACTCTTAAGTTGTAGGGTGTTCGTGATTCCAAGCAAGGAGATTCTTTGGCCTAATTTAGCCCTACTGATGGGACGAAATCTTGATCGAAATTTCCAGATATGTTGATAATACAAAAAGATTTGTCCGATTCCTACTGCCCTCTGCCGCTCTCCACTGTCTGCAGGTAATTCCACCTGTTGTACACGAAATCCACTTTTTCATATTTCTAGCCCAATTCTCAAACTGATCCCCGGGTTCGCTGTGCGTTGTCTACTTCAGAAGTGCATCTCGCTTCCAGTTGTTCAATTTTGTGAACAATTTATGTAATTAGCTCTTCCCTTGATCCAACCTCCTGGCTGCATAAACCGGCTCTCAGAAAGGAAAATCTTCCACTTTTCGCTGTGTCCTTACTTCTATACACAAACAATAGGTCAGTCCACAGCTTATCGTTACTTCACAAATGCTGAGATTGCTCAGAAAGAATTACACGGGGAACTTCCACTAAAGGTTGCTTATTGTAAACAATTTTTTTTTGTTTACCACTATAAGTGCCGTTCCGCATGGCCTGAAGAGAATCCCCTACTTTCGACAAATACACTCATTTGCAAATCAATTTGGTTTTCACAGGAGACTCAAGTGAGTCTCTCGTTTATGATGTTCTTCAACTGAATGTGCTGCACACAGGCCGCCTCATGTTTCAGTTGGTACGATATTCGAGATATCGCAGTATATTTTCATGAAGGAAACTACTCACAAGGTTGCTGTCGAAGAGTTTTCAGCAACCTTGTGAGTAGTTTCCTTCATGAAAAGAATCCCCTACTGTTTTGTTGTGATTGTTGGATGAACTTAAGGTGTATCCATTCATCCATAAGTATCTCTATGAAAGAAAAGGATAGCACACTAGTTACTGGACTAAAGTAGCATGCTCTAACCGGTTTACTCAGCCGGAATTTTCAGTTTTTTGTCGTACGAATTCTTTGCCGTACCATTGGACTGCGGAATGATTTGATAGAGAAGATCGTTGTATTTCTGAATTCCATACCTTGAGATAGTTTAGGGTTGGACGAGAATACTCACTCCCTCTGATCCTCGTGCCTTTTGGCCTTTTGATCCGCATGCCTTTTGGCATGCGCTTTGCACGCATAAATTTTAAGGTCATGCCCCGAGAGATGCGGTCGTTGAACGACCATTCGCAAACCAAGTAGATGTACTGGAACTTACGTCGAAAGCTGTATTGGTTTTAACGGCAGTGTGGCTGATAGGGTCAGTTCGCGAATCTCTGGGGCTCGGGTCACGTTCACTAATTTTGGACACCTATGGAGGCAAAGTACCATATCCACGATAGACAAGGAACCGGCAAATCAAACTGGTGCACGGACTGTTTTGCTATATAGCTAAGAAACGTGGCCTCTTCAGGCAGCAGAAATAGGACGACTTCAGGTCTTCGACAACTATAACTTCAGGCCCATGGCTCTTGTTGGCTGGTGTCGGCGAATCCTTAAGGAAGCAAGTAGGAAACTAGTGTTTGGTTGTGCAGCATGGACTTCCATCAAAGTGTGTCCAGCACCAGAAGATGCGATGAACATACGTTGCGCACGCCGAAGCACTGGTTGCCAAAGAATGCCGTCTTCCTTGCCCAATTCAGATTGGCGCAAGAAGAGAGATGGTTGATGTTTGACCTGGCACATGCAAATTAAATCGATTACGAAATGTCCGGGTGATGTCGGTGCGACTCGCCTTCCAGCACGGGATCCGCATAATCCCAATTTGTATGGCTGCAAACGTTGCAATATATGGCTGCCAACCGATGTCAGTTGAGTTCTTGTTGACAGTTTTCATCCAGACTGTTTGAATGACTTTCTAGAGATGTAGACACCTCGGAATGACTGTGGCATGCTAGCACCTCCCCATCCACTTCAAGCTTTTTCTTTACAGTGGAGTGTTCGAATAAATCGTGACTGTACGGCAGCCGAGTATCAAAGTTTGAACAGAGATGTTGTGCTTTTGATGATCATGATGATAACTTGTGATTAAGTTTGCTTTGTTCCATAGGGTTTGCAGTGCATGCAAGGGACTGAATTATGCGGTGTTGTGTTGGTTAGTCAACAAAACCACTATTGATCAGCCGATAGTAAAATCTGCAATCAAAATCAACTAGTGCAGTTCTCAAAATAGCCAAATAATTTGTATGTGCAATTGCGCAAAAGTTACAATTGCGTTTTCCTTTGGACTAGGAGGAAGAAAAGAGATTTCTTATTCTGAGATAAGCACGTAAAGGTTAAAATATCGTAGACCAATTCTTCGATGTTGATAAAATATACAAAAACATCTTGTGAGTTATCATCCCACCAAATATTTTAACGTACCAAGGGGCAGGGGATATGCTTCTTGTGATGTACACAATATCTAATTATCACTGATAGGTTTGCGTGCTTTTTCAGATGTTTTTGTAAATGTGAACCATATTAAGCCCGCATTAAGCCACCTAAGTGTGGTGTGTTGACGATATTCTCGAGTGGGCCGAGGTACTACAGAGTAAGACCACAGTAATTTTAAAGTTCTAAGACCGCACTACCAGTAGTTGGCCCAGATGAAGAAAAGAACAAATTTATATCCAGTCCATCAGAGCTTCATTGTGTCCAGTAAGAAATTTATTAATACTGCATCCTGTAGCGCACTGCGCCATTCTTCGTTTTTTATGCGATGAATAAAACTGTGCCTGGATTATAAATTTGTGAGAACGCTGGTTTTACCAAACTCCATAAATTAAGCATCTATTGTAGACGGAATCTTAGATAATACAGCTAGCCAGTAGATGTTGGCACTCTTGTTTCTACTATAGCGTCGAATTCCGACGTCCAAGTAAAAAGTGGGCTTGCCTTCACCTGACATACACTCAGGGTCCTCGATTTGAATGGATATCATCTTTACAAGACACAGCTAAAGTATTGTTATAAATATTGTTGCACTACAGACAATACATTAAATGGTAGGACGAACAATATCATAATTTTAGTTCAGAAGGTTGGCCTTATATTCTCAGCTATGGTACACGTAGTTTTCACATGGCAGGAAATACTTGGAATTATGTGCGGGTGATGGTGTCTCCACGTGATAAAAGTAGCAACTTTCGTAAAAACTCGGCCCTAGTGGATGTGACTTGGTTTTTCTTGATTTTCGGATAAGGGTAGGTAAATTGAGAAATATGGTATGGGGTTTAGTACAACCGACCAGTCAGTTCTGGGCAGCCAAATAGTCTGAGTGTTTTGCACCTCACCTTAGCTGGAGGTGGTTCCGGAATTTGTATAATTCACACTCAAATCACTATAGTCTGAGCAGTACTCATCCTGTCGTGGTGCATCCCGTCACGTGCACAAGGGCGACCATGTTCACGATGGTTCGTCGTTCAGAACTGATCATTCAGTTGCCTCTGGCGGGAGCTGGTAGAGTAGTGGCAACATGCTTGCCTAACAAATCAGATGTCTGGAGTTCAAACCACGGCATGGTGATTCATATGAAATGCTAATCAGCTCTGCTTAGAAAGAAACCTGCATCTTATCATGTTATTTGCTGGAAAAAGCACGATTCTTTTAAACATTGAGTTTGCCAGTGGGGTTTGCTCAAAATTCACTGAGATTTTTAAACTAGAACGCGGCAACTCAGTAATGAAGAGCAAATTGTCGCGCTGAACATCGTGGGATGCATTATGACCTTAGGCTAATACTGAACCAAGTCCAGTGCAATCAAACAAACAGTTCGGTGTGATCGAAAGTCCCCTGAGTTGATCGTATTCTTGCAGATAAGTCTGGGTTAATAATCTCGTATCTTACTTTGGTTATGCACAGCCTTACAATGACCGAGAGTAATTGCTTATTTTTTATATCGAGTCAACGAGTACAAAGTTGCACTGTAAACTGCACAGAAGTAAACATTTTAATTGTGAAAAACAACCGGCTAAACCATTTGTTATAATAAATTTCAGGTTTTGGTGAGAGAGCTCACAATATGCGGCAGTGTTTTGGAATACCCCCAGACATGTTTTTGCGGGAGTAGTACGAGTTGACACTATCGACAATCTACTTCTGTTCAGGTCTCCCTTTGTGTAGACTAAAAATAAATTCTCATCACAGGCAACACTGATAGAGTATTACTTAACAGCTCAGTTGAGGGAAATTTTTCAGCCACAGTGAGATAGAGTAATGCTCTAAACAAGCTTCATTTGAGGCGTTACTACACGGTGGGTATTTTCTTCAACTGGCTTCACACTAAAGACTTCGTTTTACCTACGGAGATTTTCTCTTGGTAACGGAACGAAATTCCAGGTAGTTCAATCACATAATGTCAAGTGCACTCCACATGATATGTTATTTACCATTTTTATTTTGTTTCCAATCGTTTTCATTTAAGAACGTCTATGAAAGGCATGTTGGCATTGCACCCAATCGAGTGAGCATTACTGAAGTTATTTAAAAGTAAGATAAGGAAAACCGACCCCAATTAAAAAACGGAACCTAGCTCTAAAATGAACTTCTATTGTGCTCAAGAAACACCTAACACAGTTTAGTGGGCAAATCCATCCCAAACCTAATCACTGGCCTTTAATTCAACTTATTTGGAACACCCAAAAAGCCAGCGGTCAGATGGATGGATCAGCTTGCTCACTTGCAACCAGGGAGACGACAAAATGAAGGTTAGTGCGCGGAAGACGCAGATATCAAGTTTAGGGGCTGGATATGAACCAGTCAGAGAATCGGCCAACTGACGAACTAACAGAATCAATCATCCCATGAAAATCACACGTCAACCCACGGCCAGTGTGAGTTATATAAATAAGAAATCATTACTAATCGCATTTTCACCGACACATTGCTAAATGGGACACAATACGCACTCATGATGCGGCTTCAAGTAGTGACGAAGACCTCACGGTGAAGTGCCAAGCTCAGAGAACAGAACACCAACAAATTTCTGTGACAGGAGACTGACAATAAACAACATATAACATTTATGCAAATCCTCTGAGTTCCGGACAATATGTTAAATTCAGTGGCTCCCCGAATGCCATATAAGTGCTCAACTTGATTAGCTGCTAGAAATCGACAAATGTGCTCTCGTGAAACCCTAAAACTTAGACGCAGAGATGCAACGAGGTGGGCTTGGCAGAGTAATTTCACCAAAAGAATGCTACTGAGCGCATCTACGAGTCGTCAATAATCCACTGTTTGACTAATTTTCCACGAAATGCGATTGTACTTCATGACGGCTAACATACCTACTTAATCCGGTTTCATTCATTTCAATTCTGTTTACTGCACCTTCGGAGATTCGACAAACCTGCTGAATATTGATATCTGTTACATCTTATGTATAAAACAGAGGAAGACTGAAAGTTTATTGAGAATACATTTTGAATCAAACACGTGAATGTTTCAAACATAATGCGAGCATCCAACGCCGGCATCTAAAAAATTCCCCCTTGCAGATCTTTTGCGATAGCTATGAATTGACTGGCTCAATGCCCAACCATGACTGCGTTTTTATGGTATACTTCATGCCACATGCGTTATCTCATAATTATCGTAGGGAATTTATGGAAATTATCTAGGGTGTCAATAGTAACTCTCATAAATATTATGGCAGCCCGTCATTCAATTTAGTTAGCTCTGAATTGAGAATATGTGGCTCATTATTCAAATTTACGGGGAGAGAGGACGACAGCTCTTAGAAAAGCTACTTTCTGTGAAAACGTATATTATATATTTTAGAACTGTTTAGCAGCTAGCACCCGACCGTGAGTGACAGGAGCTTGAAAAATCAACCAATCAATCAATCAACTAGACTCACCGTTGATATGTATCTCCTTTGAGAAAAACCCCCACCTCAAGCAAGCTCAAATTAACAATCCGACAATGTATCTAATCCCAGTGAATCGTTCTGTGTGAAAATGGGCGTCTAGAAACTAGTTGGCTTACAGTCGAAAGACGCCACTTGTGTTCTGAGCTCAATCACTCCCAGGGACTCAGCTTTCACAAGGTATGCTATATTAGAGCACCGTGTTACGGAATATGAGTCAAAACTTACCGAGAGGTGCAAATTTCATTCCAGCGGCTTTGTATAACGGACAAGTAACGGTGAACTCGTTGCGGCCAAGAAAGCATCATCTGAATTGTAGTACGTATACTAGCTGGTAGAATCAGCCTGAACCTATACATATACTTTAAATGAATTTAGCCACAAAATCGGAGCAAAAGTTTCGTGCAAAGCGTCATCCAGTGATTTTCCGAAGCTGTTTGCATGAGACATTACCTCAGTGTAACTCGTTGGCATGCGTAAGTTGCAGCCGTTGAGCATATCACTGGAATGAGTCTGCCACCCAACACAACCGTTTTCATGAAGTCGGCTCTACAAGCATTCTCGGACGGATAATTGGTTACCGATTGTAGCTTTAGAGTTACTGGTTTGGAATATGGAGACAACAATTATTCGCAAATTGATAGAAGATAGATAGCTCTGCAAGGTGTCACATAGGCAAACTGGCAGGAGCATTTCAACCCACTCCATCTGGCATGAGTCGATTTTAGATGAAAAGTAAGCTCCACTTACTGTTTCCTTGCACCAACTCTACTGATAAAAATGAGTTTACCGTACTAAATAAAGAATTTACGTAAACGTTAAAAGGTAAAATATATACGACAAGAAAATAATTTAAAACAATGTCATTTTTGGGAATACAAATTGATACTCTTGTAGTGATAACTGCAACGTGATAGGCCGACCATATTCATGCAAGCACATATATTTTTTCTAGCGTGTCGTCTTTTATGACGTCAAATGCACACGCTACCAGGCGCAATAAAAAGACAGTGTGACCTCAGTTGTCACCTCACCCCGCTAATTCCGAGCGTCAAACCTAGCTCTTTAAAAGGTATTCGATAATGGCAGAAACTGAGGTGTCGCAAGTATGCATCACTTCTAGATCATCATCACAAGAAAGGGAAGGTGATAACAGCATGACCGTAGTGGAAAGTACTAAAATTTTAAACATCACAAGAGAGTGCCCAAAGTGACCGTGCGAATAAGTGCCCAGTTTTTGAAAGGCAAGTCTCATTTTTCACAAGCATAGTACTTAATGGGAAGCAGCATAATGATACTTCGCAGTTACACCTATTGGGAATTACTTTCGATCTTCTTGCTTGCCAGTTCATACCCTACCCCTTCTCACCAAAAAACGGGATACCAGAATCCAATAGCTGACATCCCAACATAGAAAGTGAATATCCTTTTGCAGCAAAACTAAACTGTGAAAAGAGTTTTCAGGTTACTTACTTCAAAGTGTTATTATACACAACTTGTTTTCTATCTGACTTTTTGTTATTGACTTTTTCTCGATGAAGTCAGTAATTGATGACTAGATATCCAGCAGGACTTCAAAACATAAACGTGGATTCTCCTAGCAGTCGCATCAGTTCTGAATTATTCTCTGTTTCCGGATGATTGGATTTTATTATATCCACTTCACACCCGTGTTGTACAAGATAAAATTTAGTGTTAGCACAGCGTTGACAGACTATGTGCCGAGACATATGTGCCTTTCAAAAGTGAGCAGGTTAACTATTATTTTAGCCCGGTTTAGCTGAATTCTGTCAAAAAGGGTCACGAATGACATATGTATATTCACTCGACAATTAGTCTGTCTAAATTACGTGAGCCCACACTACCCGACAATATACATCTGAATGATGTAGTAAAACGGCGGAGACGGCGGATGAGGGTAAATTCTTTATTTAGTGGTTTCTCATTCGTACAAGTGAGTTTATGCGTACAACGAAGGCATTCTTCATTCAACAGTATGCAAACTTGTTTAATAAATATTTGCTTTCAGAAGAACAGCGTTAGCTTAGCTACTGTATCCAGGTCATTTTCCAATGGCATTTTTGGCTTGTTGCAATCCGTCAGGACTCATACACTCATCTGAATACCAATTAGGTTTTGACGGACGACTCACCTAAGAAAATTATGAACGGGAGCTCCAGGTGGATTCCAGCTGGATCTTCCATGAAAACCAAATTGGTATGCAGATGAGTGTATAAGTCAAATTTCGTGCAATTTGGGTTCACGTTGAGCATAAAGTTAACGGAACCTCAGGGACCGCGTCCACTTGGTGAGCCCCAAGAAGGGCGAAACCATTCACGAGCTGTCGAAAAGTCTTCAACAGCTTTATGAGTAGTGATTTACGTCCTTACGTCAGGAATTTGATCAAGTTAGAACAGTACTTTCCCTAATGCTACCGACATTTCCTCTTTTCGATCCTACGTCGTACATTCTTTGGTAAATTAGTTGAAGACAAACAGTTAACGCACCGAATATTATAACAATTCAATACTAACTTTGGTTTTGGGATTTTTTTCAAATCGTCCCGTTTGTTTGGTTGCCATGACATACTGTCCGTTTTTAACGTGACGTTGTCCAACACCCAACTGCAAACTAAACCCTCACTTCCACCTACCTCTGGAGCAGAAAGTGTACAATAACACTGTGTGATCGTATATGGAGAATTTCAGTACAAACCAAAAAGTGCTATCATGACTGGGCGCAGCAACAATTTTTGAGAACGGAAATGCTTTCTTTTTTCATTCCACAGAGCAACGGACGAACAGATGTTTAAAAACCGACATGCCTCAGCTTCGCTAAACTGCCCTGCTGGTAAAATATTAGCACTTCAGAACATCTGCTCCTGCGTCACAGTTGGAAAAGTATCCATCATCCCTGTGGGTCTTCATCAGTGAATTACTATTGAGTATCCAATGCCCGAGTTTGATGTTCCGGAATTATTCGACGGTCACGTTACAATAGAAGTACATATGTTTACGATTCCGAATGACTCACGATCCCGTTAAAGACAGTCACCCCATAAAAGATTTTTTAAAAGAAGACGCACGGCCCTTTGTGAAAAAGCACCTTAAAGACGATCCTTTTGAATGAAAAGATATATCACGGACAGAAATCACCAGAAGTCCTGGGCATTCTTACTAATCTCACACTTCCACGGAGGATGACGGATAACGGACTATTGAAAATAACCGCATTGAGTTTTGGCTGTCAATTTAATATAATACACCGACAAATTATATTTTGCGAGGTTAACTGAAATGAAGTTAAATAAATGTTTTTTGCGTTGCCGTACATGCAGTGAGGGAATTGTGCCAAGATAAAGCTTTCATCACATGAAAAGTTTAGTCGTGTTGGTCTGTGTTTTACAAAATGATTGAATCTGAAGATTACCCCAATGAAACAATGTACCACTGTAGTCAGAAAACTTCTTAAATCGTGTCTCATTAGATTAGGCGACATTTCCATTCTCTTCTCTCCTCAGACACCATTTCGATTTTCTCAATTTTTAAGGCCTGAATAAACAACCTTCTTTGGATTTATAATCTGTTTTCAAAGAAGTCTCATCTGAATAGTCTCAACCTAACCATAAACAATAGTGCAATCGCTTGACCCAAGTAACCGGTAAAATTACTCCATCTAAAAAGCTATCTAAATTCATCACGAAATTAGAGTTTTTTTCAAAATGTACCTATTACTTCAAGAATAATGTTGTAGAATTAACTCTGAACACCTCTAAAAAAGCTTAATCTAAAACATAATTCTGGATTGCATGAAAATCAGGTTTATAAAAAATTTATCTCGCCCATGATAAGACATTTTGTAAGTTTTTATAGTGGTTTTCCGACCTTAATCCCAAGGTGCCTCGGGAACAGTTTAAAGATAGCTCTGAAGGTTTTACGTCACTTCGGGCAAACAATAACTGAATAATCATTAGACCTCATGATTTCAAGTTACAATCTCTCCGGGATTTTATCCAGGTAGTCTACAATTCCTTTTGTGTCAGTTTATAGGTTTAGTTCATAAATCTCGTGAATAAGAACGAAGTACCTCATCAAGAAATGTTGCTTGAAGGTCCCATAAAAGAATTTCAATGTCAGATCATCCGAGGAAACCAAAATCTGTGGCCAACCATGTGTTTATATTCACATTACTAATCAAGAACAAGAAAAGCCGTCTCCCACGGGAAAAACAAAAACCTATTTTCGATTCTTCCCGTAAAATTCAATGCTCTGGACTCTCAGACTACAGCTGTTGTGCTACTTATCCCGGTGTAAATAAATAAAAATAAATGCTGAACAGCATTTTACAGATTAGACTACACAGCGCGATATTTGTGAATTTTACCCCTTCTTGATCGAGTGTTATCCGCGACGGCTGTCTGAAAAGTTTCTTCAGGTTTGAACAGATAGGTTCTATATTAAACCTATCTGAGGATTACCAATTGATATATCCGCATCTAACATCTGGCCGAATGTGTCAGTCGCCGAAGAGTTTTGGCCATTCCGATTAATTGGTTGCGGATTGATCTGTCATTATGCTTTTAGTGGTTATGTATTAGATACCACAACTGATGCTCACAAATAACTTCGGTAAATCTTAAGTCACACTTTAGGATTATTGCAGGTGTCAATAGCGTCCTGCTAACCGCTGGTTTGTAACATCCTCGATTCCACAGAAAGGAGTCTAGGTTGGAGGCAAGTGATGCCCTAGATGCTCGCAGAATTTTGTTGTGTTGTTGGAATATCTTATTAGGGAAATCCGAGTTTCCGTTTTTTGCCAAACACACGTTAAATTCAGGTGACTTATTCCATGCCTTATCCGCATATTCAAAATAATTGTGATTTATGATTGTGGATAAACACATTGACAGTCCAGTTGTCATGCTGGAGCCTGATGTGATCAGAAAGTAGAAATTAAGTTTGACAACAGACAAAGAGAGGAACGCAAATGAAATTTTATATACTCGGTTGAATTATGTGTAATATGATAAACTGTTTTCGAGCCATATCTGTGCGGGGATTACAAGTATTTATGTTACCAGTATTCTGTGATCACCAAGCTAACTACTTTGTAAGACAACTTGGAAAAATTTGAAAGTTAAAGATACAACTCAAGAAAAAAAACCCGTTGCTGGGGTGGGTGTGTCAAAAAAGCGTGATTGCATTCAGGTGGATGTTTAAAGTTCTCTCGGAATGTTTGTTGCTAAAATGATCAACTCCCTTGCTTGGTAATAAAAAAAAGGTTGCAACTATATTTTTTTTTGAATTTATTGAGAAATTTTTGTTTGAAGAAAAGTCGTTGTCTCATAGATATATGGATGACGCCAGAAAAGATACGTCAAAACAAATTTCTCTAAAAGTAGTTCCTTGAGAGTAAGCCAACGTTTGTTCTCATATTAAATTGGAATTAACAGGAAACCAAAATAAATATCAGCTGAAACTCTGTTTTATGATAAATTTCGACTGAATGTATTTTTCGAAGGCTTTTTCATGTTACATTTGCGGCGATACTCAAGGCGTCGAAAAATTTTCATTGATCCCACACTACTCGTTATGTTGGAAGGCTGTGGGGATACTAAAAACGAGAGATCCAGCTGATATATTCAACTGAGTCTCTAATCAAAACCAATTTGGTTTGAAAAGCTGCACATAAGTTTGCTTATGCATAAACTAGTGCTCAATGAAAGAATCAAATTAAAGGTAACTAGGTGATTGCACGTTCCTGATGAAGCCCGTACGGGCCAAGCCGGTTTTCGGCTAAGAGTGTTCAGCAACCTTATTGTTAATCTTGAATCAAGAAGGCATCGTTCATCTTCCATTAGGACAAAGCTGCTAAGACTTCAAATGGCCTATAAAATTCGACAAATGCACTCATTTGCAGATCAGTCTGGTTTTCACAGGAGACTCACCTGAATCTCAGCAGAATCTCTCGTTTATAATATAAGGCTGTTGGTGTGTGTTAAATATATGCGCTAATCTCAAACAGATATCAATAGCTTTATTCCACTTAGGTATTCTGGGTTAATTGAGCAAATGGTAAGCTTTAGTCGGTTAACTGACGCAAAACGCACGTTTCATTAGATCCAGTTATGATAATTTTCTTCGTGTGACTAAGGTTTCCGGTGGTGGTACTGAAAAACTGCACCCTTGTCCATATGCAAAAAAGCGTGGATTGTATCACAGTTGCAAAGACTGGCAGTCTAACGGGTGAAAATCTGTCTAATGCTGAGGTGTGGTCGAATGATCAGACGTTTGAACTTTTCGGGTCACACACTCGCCAACGAAATCGTGCAGCAGATGAATTTAATTTTGAGTTTCTTTTTTGTTACAGAACAACCTAGCTTCACGTTTATGACCTTCTACGAAAATTCCTGCTACTTTTTGACCGCATGTTTTGCAGTTGCTCACTTTCCAGGAGAGAAACTGTTGATCCAGTGCAATGATGGGCTTGGGATATACTGCAATGGTTACGCACATGGCAATGAGCCAATAATGGACGAATTTCTGGGGCAAACTAAGTTTATTATACTTGCTTTCCAAGGCGGTTGTTTTATGAATAACTGAAAAAGCTCGATTACAAGCACGTCAGGTGTAACCTGAAAATTAGTAGAAATCGTTTCCCTTTTAAAGATTTTTATACCCATTTGAGATCAGCTGATGAACAACGTTTTCATTAACTATAATTTATTTTGGCGTCACAATGCTTAACACAATTCAGTCGTTTGATGTTTTCTTGCTAAACACAGGCGTTTGAAGAACACCAGTAAAATGCAAAACCATTCGGGTTCATCCGAAGTTACTCGAGAACAGCTACTGGACTGAAACCAAAAAGTAACAGAAAATGATACCGCATCTCACTGCCACACTCTGATTCTTCGTCCCACATTATACGAAATGGCTCCCGTTATATCCTTTGACAGGTAATTGGAAACCGTACCTCAGAATTAGATAAGGTAACCTCAAGCGGGAAAAAGCACAAAAAAATAAATAAACTCGCCTGATTTTGATATTTTGTTTGCTTAACATTATGCCACAAGAAACAAGCCAAACCTCAATCTTATCCTAAGGAATTTAATGTCTCTAGTCTAGTACTACCCAATAGTCTTCAAAAATCCAGCAATCATGTAAGTATACAAAGAAAAAACAGCGAAGCCTGTTTGTGTGAGTACATCTTGTAGTTGTCAACAAGGCCCCAACGGTAAAACCCATTATTCACGCCCTGATTACTACTAAAATAGTACTACCATAGAAGATATTGGCTTCATTTTCAGTCAAGAAATTTTACGATCAACCGAGGAACTCAACATGTGAATCTTCCGTTTAAGGATTGTTTGGAACATGGTGAAGCATCAACTGCACCAGATTGCTGTAGGGAAAGTGAATCCAGAAATATGAATATGCCAAGCGGAAAAAACGTTTATTTTCATTTTGACGGATGAAAAACAAAAATCCACTGACTCAAAGTTGTATGAAGCCATTCAGCACTTTAGAGTTAATCGGTAGGAAATACTTGACACGACAACTCAACCGAGAATGGTTGCCGCGAAATGATTGTATGGATAATAAGGAAGATGTATAGGTTCCGGATGTGGGGTCACTATAAAGCTAAAGGGGAAAACATGCATTTTGGCGCAATACTGAACTAGTGCTGCCATAGGTTTAAAAATTCACTAACGGTGGACGATGTGCTCCACTCTAATTTGGTTTCGAATAAGAAAGAAACCGTTTTACGGTGCTTCTCGCCTTTTCAAAATAGAATGACCCCAATGACAGCATGAAAGTTCTATCAAAGTTTGCGGTGCTCATAGAAAACGGACTGACCCGGATACTATGGACAACTGGAGTTTACTACCGAGATTTTGCTTTGACGTCCACTCAGACTCACAGGCTACGCTGACAAACTGCTGCCCGCAAAAGGACGTTTGACCCTTATATTACTCGTTGACTAATACTACTAATAATACTGGTCGTCACGCAGTCAATGAACTGTTCGTCCGTTGTGTAGAAATACCAAAAAAATTTCCGAGGTTGGATTTGCTGATTGGTTACTTCGGCAACTAGAATCAACTATCCAGCCTTGCACTTTGCACATTCACGAACTGGCTAAATATGCCAAAATATGAGTTTTAGAGCTGACTCAACAAAATTCAGAAAAAAACACGTCCAGAAATACTACGGCAGTCAATACCTTAACCACTGTTTTCATCCTCACGGCCTTCATCTTCGTCAACATTATCAAACGCATCTACACAAAAAATGGGCGAACTAGTGTTCAACTGTCCTTAAGCCTTGTTACTTATTACAAGTAAGTATTTCAAAAACAAATTTCTGCAATATACATGAGGGAAAAGGATTTTGGCGCTGGCCTACCAGAAATGCTTCTGGCGCCTATCTCCTCAAACATTCGCTCACATTCTGACCACACGAATTTCACTTGGCTGGCAGCAAACCGTGCTTTGCTCAGTACAATTTATACTCAGTGAAGGTCGTTCACCTACCGAGACGAATTTAGGGTACCAGGTGCACTGCCAAAATACTAACACCGACTTAATGAGTTAAGTCAAAAATCGCGGGAAAATGCCTGCTAACCCATTAGAATTTTGTGGCATACGTAACCTTCTGGGCTATTGTTTGTTCCAATTTCCCCTTTGAGACACGATAAAAGAGCCATTCGGGTTATCTATCAGTCTTTTTGCAAACGATTAGATGTCCGACAGACAAGTGCTTTTGAGTTTGTTCAGAATAGTCTCTTAGGTTAGTCGAATGTTAGGAGTCACGTTTGGTAGCAAGAAGTTTAAATTCTGCAGCAAGTCCCTTCTCAAACAGTTATTTAACTTTCAGGAATGTGCAAAATTCTTGACGGATCCAGAAACGTTCAGCTATTTGACGTGCAAACTCTGTAAACAAGAATTTTGACGGCTTGAGATTTATCACTAAATCTCAGTACCACACGTACAGAACAACCCATATAACTCGGGCACAAAAGTTGAATTATTGAGATTTCGGTCTAAATTTTTTCACGGTTTGGTACAAGTCCAAAGACGTTCCTGAGAATTCGTAGAAAAGATGCATTTACAGCGCAACACGGATAAACTTCAAATCTGTGTGATTTAACTGCCAACGTGTGTTCACGACACAGGGTAATCAAGTGGTTAAAAAGCGAGTGAAAAGTTAACGAAAATTAGCTCAATACGCCAAGGGTCAAAAGGTCATGAGTGGTCACCGGTGCCAAGCAAATCTGTAAGGTGAACCCAAAAATAGTGTTTTCACGCAGGAGGAAATTGAAACGGCGGAATTGAGGAACAATACAACAAAATGAGTAAGTATTGTTTCAACAGATTACTTAATCTACTTGATAAATTTTGGGAGAAACAAAAGGCGAAAACGACACCTGACTAATCACATCTGTTTGCTGGCAGTGAGTTAAGTCCGGAATGCCTAAAAATGGCACAGTAGTGTTATTTAATATAGAATACAAATACCAGCATTCAGATGTTTTTGTTACGCTCGTGACTCAAGCATCCGAATATGATGTTTGAGTAGTAGTAGCCTTTAGTAACTGTGGCACTAATAATTTTGTAAATCCAAGCATACACAGTGAAAACAACTGAACCTATAGCACTTGGGTTGATTTATCACATAAAAATCGCGTGTTGGTCTACACGGGATTGATCGTTTGCATACACTAATTTTGTGTGAGGAAAGACGTAACTCACCAAAAAAGCTTGGATAAGAATTAATACCAAATTATTTTTTGTTTGGTTCCTCATTGGCAGTTGGCTGGAATCAGTTTTGTCCAATTCGTTTTGGACCCTTCATTGTGCCAAAATCTAGATTTCACTGGGAGAATGTGAGGGCGAATAATGAGTAGCTATGGTCATAAATTAGATGCAATTGTTTGCGCTGTTAAATTATGGCACAGTTCAAATGTGTTGCGTCAGCAAAAAGACACGAATTTTAAATATAAACTAAGAAAACCTTGTTTATTCATAATTCCTGGAGGATTTTGATCCTAAACACCACAGCCAGTTAGCACACTTTTGCAGCATGTTTCTGCCGCATCAATCGGAAGTTTACTTCTTATTTTCATCAGCGAAACAAACAGGTTGTTCCCAAAGGATGACACGCTTAGAACTACTTCACGCAGTCAAGATGAACTGGATATGCTGCTCAATTTTGCAGAAATAAGCACAGAGAGGCAGGTGACACTTCCTTTTTGTTTTTGGTGCAAATGGGTGTGTATCAGAGGTGGAGAGTAAACACGCTGATTTCACCTGAAAATTGGGTTCACCTTTCGCGTTTGGCTAAATCTGCGAACCTGCTAGACACGCAATATGCTTATCATGTTTGCCAATATGCAACAAAAAACGTGGCGGAAAACAGCCATGTACGCAAACTAGCAGCCAAAACCTTTTTTCATGAGAGTCTATTATTAGGTAAGGTTAGTGAAGAAGGAAACCTGCGTTAATACACAAGGTGTTTTGTTTGTAAACTAACCTGGAGTTGCCTCAACGTTCTGGCTGCATGAACCTTTCTCAAAGGGTAGGTGAGTAGTACAATCCTTACAATTAAGTCGCAAATGCACTGTTTGCGAATCCGAACTACATCATGGATAACCCTCAGAATAACATTGACATGGTACCGGATAGGCCATTTCGGACTGCATTTCACGTTTGAAGGCAGTGAGCTAAAGCAGTCGTGATGCTAAATGGCAGCCAGTGCCACAACTTTAGGAGAGCGCAAAAGCAAAGTAAAGGACCATTTATATTTTCATATGACGTGCACTCGAAAACTTCACGCACGCATACCATGTCCAGCTGCCTTTCAGAATCTCACAAATATTAATTCATAATTGAGAATTTCCACTAAGTCTTCACCAAGTTATGTTTTCATTTTGACTAGCTTAATATCATGAGGAACATGGAACCGAAATTAAAAGGCATTATTCTCTAATCTCTCAATTTATACTTTAAATTGGTAACTGCCATGTAATGCCTTTTTCTATTTTGAATAGAAATCCAATGCATGGATATAAATGTTACTGAAAAAGAGGATTTCGAACCCTAGAAGACGGGTAGACAGGCTGACTGGATTATTCTACTCCAAACCAGCCTTAGAGACTCACTTCGCCCACTTACGCAAATTTGGCTGCGTAAGACAAATGATCAGTAAGATACTCCAACGATTTTTTCTGTTAAATTAATGGTGGATAACCTTTTTCACTGAAAGTTACGCCAGAAATGTTCTTTCTCCGTCTTATTTGGAAGTAAGCAGGAAGACCTGTCGTGAACGTTAACATGCTGTAAGTCAAACGTGTCAGACTGCTCATCAAAAGGCACAACAATTTTCAGGCTCTCTCACGAACCAAACCAGGTGAACAAATACAACAGCAGCGATGCTACCAGGCGTGCATCTTTGCACTACGTGCCGGTTTTATGTAAACAGGCACAAATATTTCTTAAGTCAAACAGAAGTATGCGAAAGAATTTGTTCGGATGACGTCTTCATTGCAACGTTTAGTCTTTAAATAATGGAGCAGAATAGAGGGGAGCATACCCATATATTTCAAAAGAATTTTATCTCATTTATTTTGGGTCGCTAAATTTATTTGTGAACCCGGCCAATGCGAATAATTTCGTCAGGACATGTAACTGAGTGAGCAGTTAGGTGTTACACTCAAACGCTTTCCTGAACCCTGATGAGGATCTGGTATGCACTAATTTCATTGGACTCTGACCGTAAATGCAAAGTGAGTTTTGTCTTTGGTGTGACTATGGATCACCGTTGTGGTCAACTCAGTGAGCGGGTAACTCATTCCAGTGAACAGTTCTATTACGCTCACCTAATGAGCCACATTCAAGAATAAAATGTGAGTAATGGGATGCACTTGCCATGCATTGTCGAATCGATTTGGTCAAGTGATTGTCTGGTCCTAAAGCGTGGAGGCAGTTTGTGAACATTTCGTAGACAAGTCCCAGAGAAAGGGACCTGAAGCCATAAAAAGTGGCGGCCGGCGAGTCAGAAAACCTGTACAACTCTAGAACTTTTCACAA
>SJOL01002175.1:17390-125856 GCA_004794785.1 Opisthorchis felineus | reverse complement strand
GTGAATGCCAGGAGGCGTTAGATAAATCGATGTTCAATAGAAAATAATATAAAAGGGGATGACGGCAAACTAAAAGAACCCAGGAAGAGATGAATTTTGTTGGCTGACCTAGAAACCAAGTACTAGCTGGGCCAGAGTAGGTGCCTAATTTTGGAAGGTAAGGACTTAGCAGCCGAGGCAGGGAGGCTGGCCGTTGGATTGGTTGGAACAGGCGATTACGTGGTGAGATTAATTGGCGGTGGCTTTTAGCTCAGCAAAAAATCCGACCAAAGGGTCTCCGTCATGCAAAGGGGGCGTAATTGTTAACAGGGACAGCTGGCAATTAATAAGCGGTTGGGCAACAGCTTCCGAGATAGTGGATAAGAACCGCAACTCAACAGGGATGTAAGAGTATGGGTGGCCATTTGGCACCAGCTGTGACTACTGATAATCAGGAAATAATGAGAAATTTACGTTTTATGTGTATATGATTGCTTCAAAAACGTGTGTCTGGATGATGAAGTGGAATTGGGATGGTGCTACCCATGGATATTTAAACAACGACAGGACTGCTGTCGTTTGATCGTATTCCTTGGTGTTGCTAGACAAGTGACAACCGTGAAAAGTCCAATCCAGCTAGAGCCAAACAACAACGGTGCTTTTTTATGGTTTTCCCGAATTAAAGACCAGGCTCAGAACTACCGGCGATGGGCGATACACCCGTGCTACTGAAGGGGTGGCGGGTATACGAACGCACCGTGGTGCAATGTAACAGGGCGACCCCGCCTGCAGGGCGTGCCCGTTCACCACACGAGTTTTCATCCCTCGTGCGTGCCACCAGATCTGCAGGGTGACAAGCCACCAAGCAGCCTATTAGGAGAACAAGCTGCGAACTTAACTGGACTACACAACTGCCGATGGAATAACTGTTTTCGTCGAGACAGACTTAATTGGTTGCTCTTCACTTGCCCTTGACAGATGAGTTCTATTTTTGGTATCGCTTTTTGGCCCGCCTAGAATTATCCACGTGAGCTTTATAAACAACCTGTTTCCAGCTGCACATGACACGCCTCTACGCGTCAGTGTTCAATAGTTCAGCTGATTCGCACGTTCATTGGCTTTTCTGGTTCGGCTAAGCGCTTCAGGCTATCAAGCGGCTATCCAGACTCGGATTCACGGTATAAAGAAGGCATTAAGAAGACTGTGGTCCACAACACAGCCGAAGTTTAAAGCTTGGGACGAGGAGAGTATGAAAAAGCATAGGATTAGAGCAGTGGCGTCTGGTGAGTTCCGGTGGACATCGGATAAAACCGTGTCCAATAAAAAAATTTAAATGAGATGGCAGCAAGCCGAATGAACGTGCGAATGGGTGGATTTTTGTTGACTGACCTGGCAACCAAGGCCCAGCTAAGGTTGACGATGTATTATGAAGACGCAACAAATCAGTATTAGTTAGCTCCTTCCCGGCTTGTTTTCAGTACCTTCAGATAGCGATGGAAGATACTATCTTTGGTGGTAAGTTGTGTCTCGTTTTTGCACTGAGCGTTAGTCGATCAGAGGGCGTACGGCTAGGGCGAGATTAGGCGCCTAATTTTGGAAAGCTAAGGCTTTAGCCGACGAGGTGGCGAGTAGAGGGCTAGCCGTTGGACCAGTTGGAATGGGCGCTAAGACGGTGAGTTAGACAGGGGGCGGCAGTAGTTTTTCGCTCAGCTAAAGAATCTAATCATAGGGTCTCTGTTGTTCAAAGGGAGGGTTAATGTGAACAGGGACAGCAGACAAGTAATAAACGGTTGAGCAACAGCTTCCCAGATAATGGATAAGGACTGTAGTATGACTGGGATCTACTACGTGAACTTAACAGAAGTGTAAGAGTATGGGTCGCCAGTCACCGAGTCACTGCTGTCAGCTCCAAGAAACGAATGGTGCGCGGCAAAAACAGCCAACAGGTGCTAGCCATGACTGCTAGTACTAAGGAAATAATAAGGCCTTTACATTTTATATGTATATGATCGTTTCAGCGAACAAGAGGGAAGAACGTGTGTGGTATGTCTGGATGATGAAGTGGACTTGGGGTGGTGCTACCCCGACTAAGACAAAGGTGGAACGCCTTGCATGTAGATGTTAGCCGTGATCCCCACGGAGTCCCTTCAGTCTGCTCCATGCATATTTTTTTAAATCAAACGGAAGGACAATTGTCATTTGCTTAGATTTCTTGGCGAAGCCAGACAAATGACAGCCGGGATAAGTCCAAACCTGCCACAGCCTAACAACAACGGTGCTCTTTTATGGTTTTCCCGAATTAAAGACCAGGCTCAGAACTACCGGCGATGGGCGATACACCCGTGCTACTGAAGGGGTGGCGGGTATACGAACACACCGTGGTGCAATGTAACAGGGCGACCCCGCCTGCAGGGCGTGCCCGTTCGCCACACGAGTTTTCATCCCTCGTGCGTGCTACCAGATCTGCAGGGTGACAAGCCACCAAGCAGTCATAGTTGCGGTTTGTGCATTAGTAAATAACTCCAGCTACCAGATATCTTATCCGGTCGAGGGGAAGCCAGGCCAATAAAGCAGCTATCACTTCCAACAAGCAAACGGCAAACAGCCACCGGAAGAGGCAAGTCGCGGAGGCCATGGAGTAGAATGGAAATCTTCAGAGCCTGTGTACTATGGCTAAACGACGACGAAGCATTGGTGTAAACCACCATGTCAAGTAGAGACGCACCACAGTGTTGTGTGTGTGAATGAGTGGGCTGTTGAAACAAAAGGGTGTTTCATTCGTTGCGCATCTTCAGACCACTATTTGATGTGCGTGCACTGCATCTGGTCAGAGGATGCGGAATGGTTCTGAACGGTGAGGAAATAAGGCTTCGGTTTGGCTAAGGTTAGTTAAATCGAGTAAAAGCAATGCATCAAACATTGAATAGAGCTGACAGAGTTATTCAGGGATGGGACCAGGCTTGAAAGAACTAGGAATTATTTGGCCCGGCACAGAAGCTTAAGGCCGGAGGTTAGAAAATACAACGAGGTCAGTGGAAACGGGTATGGAAACAATTACGATGGCAGGCGCTAGACACTCTGCAAAACAACTACGCTTCAGGGAGCAGGTGCAGATGTAGTCCCAGGAGGAAAAAGTCTGCACAAGAGATAGATACTGTGGTGATTTGTGGACAAGAACACTTGGGAGAGTAGTTGTCTCACTTGAGGGTTAACGCTAGAGGGTTCAACCTGGTAAATGTACATGCTAGGACCAAGTAATAGGACAGTTGGGGTGAGGGCGCAAATTAGAAGGGTTTAGGGCCTGTTTCAAAGAAAGTGTTTAGTGTAAGCTGCGGCGCGAAAAGATGCTCGGCTCCCTCAATAGAAAGGTAAGAATCGAGAGTCCTAGGAAAGCCTACATGAGATGATATAGTACGGATATGGGAGGGGAGCTTGTTCCATAGTTTAGAATACAGGCAAAGGAAAAAGTTTTGTT
Organism: Opisthorchis felineus; assembly: GCA_004794785.1. Taxonomy (NCBI): domain Eukaryota; kingdom Metazoa; phylum Platyhelminthes; class Trematoda; order Opisthorchiida; family Opisthorchiidae; genus Opisthorchis; species Opisthorchis felineus. The sequence continues at coordinate 122,402 of SJOL01002175.1, read as the reverse complement.
TAAAGATAGTTCGACAGGTGGACAATGGGAGCAAAAATCCAGAGTCGCGCGTGTTGTGGGGAAAGCAGGAAGAAAATTTAGGACGGCGGTCAGCTATGTAAGCCCGTCGGTAGATTAGGCGATGCAGAAGGCCTAGATTCAACCTAATGCGCCTCAGCCATAAAGGATCCAGCCCCCGTGGCAAACAGGGTGCAGTTCATCCATTCTCTGGGAGGGAAACCATCCTTGGTCTGACGAGTGCCGCTCCATTATTTCTGATCCTATTCCTCGTATTCCGATGGAGCAAGGTATTACCAGACCAATGCTCCATTTTATAACCCTCAACAGTGGCACAAGCTTCGCCCAGGAGTGTTTCCTCTTACTCCGATAGTGCCATTTAAGCTGTTGTATTTTCCTCTGGGACCTACTGGGCCCGCTAAAATTGAGTAGTTTGCCAAAAGCAATTAATTCAGTTTCCAAAAGCACAAAAAATTCTGCATGAAATCTCGCTGAACAGATAGGAATCTAGCAGACTTTTGGACCCATTATCAAAATGGTGCACCAGCTTCTTGGGTATCGGACGTTAGTGGCATAAGTCACGGCTGACCTACCCATTCTCATGAACATAACTAGCACGATCCCTATTGATTCTGCACTTGGCCCACTTCTCTCCATCTCATGCCTTAATCCGCTTCCCAGATATGCAGTGAATACCGTGTGACCCAACTCACAATCTAATCACGCTACTCAAGCTTGCCCCAGGCAGTGCTGATTATCTGCTAAACACAAAAACGGTTCAGGTGTTGCTTCTCAGAAACTTATTTAGTTGAATTCGGGGTTCCGTCACGTACGAAAACGAGCCTCTCTGGAGTGCTACAAAAGGCCAGGGCCACGGTTGTCTGGTGCAAAGACCAAACGGTCCTACAATCTCAAGGAGATATCTTAATGGTCCAATCGCCCCCGGAAGCTGAAGAGAACAAATCAAAATATCCACACAGCAAGTCTTTGAACAATAGAAGCCCAAGGAGTTAGGGGTACGGCACTCCAGGTCCTGCACGCAACAACTATCGAAACTTTCTTTCATGGGAGGGTTAACCGCATCCTAAAAAACGAACGATCTGCAACTACTGTAAACCGAGTGAAGAGGAACACCTTACAGAGGTACAGGAAGTTTTGAACTCACCAAAATGCCGAAAAATGGTGCGCTGTAGGGGCCATTTTTGAGCCTTGGAGTCAAAGGCGGCGCGGAATTATTAAATCCGCTACTCTTGCTTATGTTTTTTACCTCTTCGCACCACATCTTCGGCAAAACAGGAACGGCGCCGAGGTTCTCGTCTACGATAAGCGTTCTGATATTTAACGGTAGAGCTGCCTTGAACGACCGCCCTGAGCGCAATTTCAGAGACCCGGCTCGCACCGGATGCCTCTGATACTGAGAACAGTGGGTGTTTTATCCATTTTCTGGAATGACTCGAAGCTTGTGAGAGCGCTTGGAGGTGTTCTACACTTGAACGTTGACCTGTTCACTCCGGTCGCCCTCCCCGACATCATTCTTGTACCTTTTCGTGATTCACGGTTAATTCAAATTCGGTTGAGTGTAGCCGGTTCTCTTCCTATCGGTATCCTTCGTCGTGGCCCCTCATATCCACTGAGGAAGGGCTCGTCGCCTGCGTAAACCAGTTAGCAACTCTTCTCCGGCTACCTCTTCACAAACCCTTTGCCATTAGATGCCTATAATGTTCTCATGACCTCCTTGGAAGCTTTCTGCGTCCAGCGCGTTGAACATGGTGGAAATGTTGCATTGGCTCTGACTTTATTCGGGCAACAGAGCGCCCATCAGACACTACACAGGCCAGCCGCCCTACCCACTGAATCTGGTTATAACCACTGAAAGACTCCTGTTTGATAAAATTAGAAATAAAACAAAATAACAATAAACTAAAATTAATAATTAAGTCTCCCAGGGACATAGTGGCCATTGTGCCCTGATTTTTTATTTTATCTGCTATTGAACTGGGAGCATGGGACCCGAAATTCGAATTTGACTCCTCTGCCGCGCAGACGTTTCAGTAATGCGTATCCTCCTCGACCAACCTAAACCGGGACAAGCTTCAGTGGAAGAGACAAGCCGGACCATTGTTCAGAAAATTTACCAAGCTTCTGCGGTTTCTGTCTCATGCGGCTGAACGACCCAGAGGAAACGCAAAACGATTCGGCGAATTCTGAAAATGGGACAAACCCTATTTCTTAAAAGGCTAACGGCATGCAACTCGGAGGATGGGCCAACATTTCGTAAAATAAAGGAACACCGTATGCCAGAAATCCCAACTGAACATACAAAAACGGACCACGACACCAAGTGTCGCCGGGAAATACATCAATGTGCTATTTAAACACACGAGGCACTAACGGAAGACAGTTCAGCGGGCTTCTTTGAGGGGCGGAAATGAGTAACACACAATCGATCACATAACGGTGGCCGAAGGCTACAGAAAATGCTCCAAAGATTTGCATTTGGCACCATCGACCTCATTGCGTTCAGAGCCGTCAAGGAAAAACCACGAAAAACCTCTGACAAACTTGACGCTTACAGGGGAAGAAGAAATCTTGCACGAGAAGAAATCTTTCATCATGTATGCTCCCGTGAAGTGCACTAGAGCGCCCTGAATGAAAAGTCACTCAACCTGGTTAAACAATTCTGTCGGGTGTACAGTCAGTCGCCTGACATGTGCAAAGTTTCTTCTGCTTGGGGAAGGATGCGATCGTCACGCCAATCTATAGACGGGTGGCCGCTTGTCGCTCGGCAGCCACAGACCTAATGGACTCGCTGGCCTCCCGCGAGAGGTAATGGAACACGTTCTGAAGCTGGGCGATCTAATTCATCTCATCACCAAAAGTTGATTTCCTCATCGCAACAAGGATTCTTGCAGGGCAGTTCATGCGCGACGAACATGATCGTGTCCATGAGTTGGTCAACGCACGCCAAAAATGAAGCACTCTTGTAGAATGTCATATTTTTATTCCCATAATCATCTGCTCAGGCTTATTGCTTCCAACCGCGCTTACATTGGAGTTTCTCAAGGCCCCATATAAGGACTACCCCTCTTTCCGTTCCACATGAAGGACGGTCACAGTGCGCACTTGCGTCCATGTCTACTTTTTGCGAACGATATAAAATCTTGGAAATTCAGCATCTGTGCACCTTGAATGGGTGTCGACGCCCAGAAGCAAAGGTCACTGGATCGGCACCTTCCTTGAATGACTAAAAATGTCTTCCTCTCTTTCGGAGGCGACTTTGCAAAAGTCTTTAACACGCTTGGCGAGAACGGAATAGAAGACATTACAAAGACGGATATAAAAATGGACTTAGATATCTGGATGCCTCCTAACAAGCCCTTCACATCCATTCAGAGTGGTCCGACCCAAAAAGGCATTCGTTGTTCTTCAAATGAGTTGGCCTCCTCCCACCGTATTGCGCGCATGTACTCCGAGATACTCTACGCAACCTAACTCGGACAGCTTCTTGAGTACGCCAGCCGAATTGCCCACGAAGGACGCTCTCAGCATGTCCAATGAGCTGCTGCGAAAATGTTTCCGGCCTCAAGCCTGTTGACAACAAACATATCTGGATGTCCTCGATCAATTTCCCTAGACTTCGTCACTTACGAGGGGACCCAATACTTACCTACACCCTGGATGTGCAAACTTTGGCCCATGGGGGTCTAATATTTGACCCTACTAATACACATCGGGGACGCATATATTTTTATTAGCAGCAATTATTCTCATTTCCTGTAGTTGTTGTGTGTAACAGAGGTCAGAGTTTTCTTCTTTGATTTGTGTATGTTATACACCTTCCCAAACTGAATATCAGATCAAAAATGTGCTCAATGACTCCAGAATACGAGGCTACCCCTCTCTTCTGGCGCATCAGCCTGCTGAACCCACTGAAACAGCTGATCCCACTAAAATGGGCCTACAGAGCCAATCAGAGCGCTGAGTTTTCCACTGCTCTACACTATTTTATTTGCGCTCCCTGTTGACGGCGCTTTTTGGGCAGCATGTCCAGCGTCGGACAGGACGCTTTGCGTGAAGAGAATCGTAAGCTGCAGGCCGCGCTGCAAGAAGCGTTGCAGCTGAAACAGGAGGCCGCGCAATATGGACTGCGAATCTTGGAGGAGAAACAGTTACTTCAAGCTCGGTTTGACGAGCTAGTGCGGAATTCGGAGGAGGTACAAGAAGAGCTGAAACTGTCGAAACGGGTAATTGATCTTTGCATGTTGACTTGTCTTTGTAGAAACTGGAAGAACAAAGCATGATACAGCGAAGATTGAGTAAAGCTGGCTTCGAAGAGGAGCAGGATTTACTTTCCAAGTACACAAATCGCGAAGAACAGTTGGTCAACCGTGTAAAGGACCTGGAGGTTGAAATCAAGGATCTTAAGGCCAAGTTGGAACGCCAAATGGCGGATAACGATGGACTGCATCAAAAGTATTCGGATCAGGTGACGAAGTTTGAGGACCTCCGAACACTCTATCAGCGGTTGAAGTCAGAAATGAAGGAGGCAAAATCGAAGGAAACACGCTTACTCAATGAGTTTGACGACCTTGAAGCGGAGAATCTTGACTTGCAGAAGACCATTCTCTCACTTAAAACGAGTCAGGTATTCCAATTATACCCGCACAGCTTAACATTTTCATCAAGGTTGAATTCGAAAGTCTGCGACACGAATTCAAACGGATGCAAGAAGAGAATGACATGATTCACAACCAACTTGAGGAGATTACTCGGTTGAAAAGAATGACGGAGAAGTCTTTGGAAGAGGCCCTGGAGTCACTGCAAATCGAGCGTGATCAGCGTCACAATCTTCGGAAAGAATTAGACAGTCGATTGACTTCGGAATCTATGTATCATTTCGGCAGTATTCATAGTGAGTTGAAGGGCTCCGTTAGTCTGCTTTATTCCGGGCGTGATGGCACCACTCCGGCTGCTGACATTTCGATTGAAAAGGTTGAGTCCTCGGTGCTTAGTCAAATGGAACCTAACTCTGTTGGTAAGTCCAGGTTTATGTTGGTGGAGCTCTGGTCGATGAGTTATCCATTCTATTGTTCGAGGAATATTGTTTCTATCAGCTAAGTTGCGCCAGTCCGTCATAAAGGGACAATATAATAGTGATACAACTGGTCTGTCATTCATATGCTGCTGATATATGTTGGGAATTGTTTTGTGATTTTTAGATCCCATTATCACTTTTCCGGGAATACAAAATCAAGGCGTTCTTCAAAGACTTCCGAGTCTGTTCGGTTCTTAGTGTTCATTGGGCGTAAAATGATGCAACATCGGTTTTTAGGGTATTAGATTTGCGCAGCAAAATGGCCAGCGCGAAGGACGACAAAGGATATTTCAATTTATTTTTGAATTTGAGTGCTACTTGCAGCATCCACAGATACCAAACGGAGGACTATTCCTAAGTCCTGTATCTGCCTATATCTGTCCTAGTATCTGCCTCTGTGGCGCTTGTTCCTCAGTGTCATAACGCTAAGTTTCCAGATTTTGGCCTAATTTCGCTTTGTCGGCGCTTACAACTTACAGTTACCTTAATCAATGTGGAGTTCGAGAAATTTTCCGTTAGCTGAAACAGAACACGCACAACAGATATCCCTTGCGCTCTATTCGCCACTCATTCGGTGTTATCTGACATTGTTCATCAGGAGGGCAAAATTTCCCAACCGATATAGTCACGGAGGTCGTATTGGTGAGGTCTTCTCTGGCCATCCTTTCACATTGTGGGGCCATTTTAGTTGTGTTAACATACTTAACATACACTTTCCTACCCCTCCAACCTGTTGATAGCTCTTTACGCTCTTCTGTCCATTTCTGAGCTCCGCCATTTTCCAGAAGTCGATTAGAGAACGATGGTGGTGTAACTTGAGACAATCTGATGGCCACTTATGCGAAGGACTTATTGTTGGCATGAATAATAATAATAGTAGTTCATCTGTAACCCTTCCGGTGCCTAGCTACCATGCCACATAAAGGAACACGAGGGCTGAGGTACTGCCAGCTGGCCCAAGCCCAGACAAATCTGGATAGTAGTTCGGGATGAGAGGAGTTGCATTATCTTCATAAGCGTCAGCGCAACCAGGTAGATGATTGCCATATGACTTCGCAAGATGGTGCTTGTTGTGGTATGTTTGAATGTTTTCGTACTATTTTCCGACATTGCTTCGTTACCTCAGAAAAGGGACAAAGCAGTACGGATTTACCTGCTAGTTAGGCTGTTATATTCCTATACCGAAAATGCGAATTGAGAGTCGAAGATCCAGTCTAACCAGGGTGGATTCTACCCGGTCCGTGGTTATGTGGATCAGCTCCTTATGCTTCGTTACATTTGGGGTGCCATTTCGTTTAGCAGTCTACCGCAGCCTTTCTCATTTACTTCTGAGTGGTGTTCCATTCGGTCCTAAGGAACTGTTATGTTTTGGAATCTGATTGTGTAGTTTACTATCATGGGAGGAAATGGTTCACATCTGCGTATGCTGTTGAGCTACGACGAAATTCAGGCTGTAATTCGGCTTACCGCCTGGTTGCCAAAGGGTCTGATGCTGCTCAGAAAGTACATGCTACGCGCATCCGCATTAGGAGTCAGTCAGTAATACCTTACTCCCTGAACCCTCGGAGTAGGCCAGTCCTCTGCAGCCGAACAGGTCAAACTATTGAGTCACCTGCTTCAGGCAGGGTCCCCAAAGAAAGTCCTACTGTTCGATGCCTCGCGGGTCAGACTTTTGAGTCAAAGGCTAGGGGAGCGGTTCCCGGGCAAAATTTTATATCCTCCCACTGCCTTTTCAGAGTTTCGGCCTTTGACTCAAGAGGCCAAACAAACCACCTTTCTTGGCCTGGGCAACCGGGAACTATCATTCACCCGCACGGTTCTTTGTCCACCGATTACTCTCCCCAAGCCCTACCCACCACAAAAACAAACATTGCTTAGTCATTCCATTATCGGTTATCCGACCGATGTGCCTTATACATCTCACTGACCGGTTATAATAAACAAAATGACACTACTGAACCCACTAAATCCTCTCTACAAGGGAGCTTTCAACGTTCGTCAACTTGTTAAACAGGCAATGATTTCACAGACTTCATACTCCATCAAAGTTGATGTATGCTGCATCTCTGAAACGCATATACAGGACCCAAGCGTGACCATGCATCTTAGAGCGCCAAGGACAAACTCATCTTTCTTCCACTCTTCCACCTTTCACTCTCCATGTGTCCGGTGACCCAGAGGCGGTGACTTGTAGAATATATGGCGTAAATGTTGCACTCAATCCGAGCTGAACGCGCTTGGCTGGTTTGGATCCCGGTGAAGCGTCGTCTCAGCGCCGTCCGGCTATCTAGCTCAATCAAGCTCAACGCCACTGGACATAGAAATAGAAATGTAATGTCGGCATATGTCCTAACGGCCTGCAGTGCTGACTCCAAGAAGGATACTTTCTTGAGAATAATGCGGCCTCATTTATCAAGCAAGGAGCATTATGATCCTTGCCGGTGATATGAATGCCCAAGTCGGTCATCTGAGCCCATTGGAATTGCATCTGGACTGTCCATTCGGGGTCAGTGCTCGTCGCACGGACAACAGAGGGCGACTCCTTCAGTCGTGTGCAAGCGATCAAGTGTTTTTTGTCAGCCCGAACTTTCGACTTAAACTCTCGCGCCGTGTAACCCAACCTGGTGGCCACCAAGTGCAAACCAACCGTGGACCCAATTGGATCACATTACTATCACTCACCCATGAAGGCCCACAATTCAAGACTGCCGTTCCTTCCCGGGGTGCACAACTTGATTCCGATCACGCTATAGTGTGAACACGCCTGACAATTCGCTTTCCATCAGACGCTCACAAGAAGCGTGCCAATCCACCAACTTCGGAGAACTATCATAGCTGAGCAGTGTCGTTGTCGGCAGCTGAACTACTCTTCACTGAACCAATACTGTACTGGTGAAAGGAAGATAACCTTTGAGTGTGGAGTCGCTTATTGACCAACCTGAAGTAAGCAGTTAAAAGCTGTTATACACGAAAGTAAGAATCCCATTTGCACAGAGTTTATGAAAAGTGAGCATTCTTAAGCGTTCTCTTAAACTCCCTTGGACGTCCTTTGATTATTAAGCAATAAGGAACAAACGCTGCAAAGCGGTTCCATAATTTGCTCACCAACTTTCCATCAGGTGCGGGGACGGTGCTTTGACACTTGACCGTGCACTACTCGGATGTTTCATCAGTAGTACACACTGGTAATGAGCACGTGGGTAAACCATGGCATGTCTAACGAGTTATTCTTGCGGCATTCAGTGCTGTCTGTCCGCGTTCTCCGATACGATCAAAACCACGGGATATCGAGATCGCTAGTTCTGATTGATGCCAGATGATCCATACCAGCAGGCAGCGAGTACAACGGCGGATGTAAATCCCCCGAACTCTAAATAGAGAGCAGTCTAACAAAAGACCGAGAGCTTTAGTAGACAATGAAAATTCAGGAGATGAAGAAGGTTTCTGCTACCGAAAACAGCGGTGCCCTATACCACTCATTACAATTGACTGACCAGGGGAAATCAAGAGTCAGTGAAACGATAAGTGAAAAGACGGTTCATTAGTTTACTCGCAAAACCGCTGACTGGAAAGACAGGCCGAATATTTCGGAGAGCAGTTTAGCTGGCCTCCTGGAACCCAGCCTCCTGAGACATTGCATACGTCGAATGGTATACGGACCTTAATCCGCCGTCAGAAAAAGAAATAAAGTATGAAATATCCGTACCGCAACGTGAGAAGGCATCAGGACCACAGGGTTTGTATTCAGACCTTTTCAAAAAAGGTGGTGAATCCCTGGTGACCCATCTGACAAAACTCATCGATGCGATGTGGATTGAAGAGAAAATACCCGCAGAAAATGGCACATCAATAGTCATCCCTATCTTTGAAGGGTGCGCGGATACTGTGTGAAAACCACCGTGGAATTTGTTTGGTAGCTGTGGTGTCTAACGTGTTCTCTCGTCTTATCTTTCGATGATTGACCGAACACAGGGAGAGGCAGCTCCGTGAAAACCAAGCTGGGTTCCGTCCTGAAAGAGGATGCACCTATCACATTTACACCCTCCGACAGCTTCTGGAACAGGGACACTACTTCCAGCTACCAATAATGTTGGTCTTTCTTGACTTGAAAGGTGTCATTGACTCTGTAAACCGTTAGGCATTACGGAGGTGCCTCTACTTGAAGCGTTGTACGCCAATTCCGGTGAACTTATGAAGGTCCACTGTAGGCTCTCGCTTCAGTTCACTCCCTTAAGTGGTGTCAGGCAAGACTGTCCCGCTTCATCTTTTCCAGTTCGTCATCAGTATGATCATGAACTCACTGCCAAGCTCGAGTGCCTGTGAGGTCGAAATGCTCCAAGGGCATTCGCTCACATGTATCGAATAAGCAGACGGCGTAGTTATTCCTGGATCTGACGCTGCCGTGATGCAGGCGATATTAATTCATCTAAATAATTTATTCTCAGGTTTTGGCCTAAGCTGCGCACCTCTAAAGTGTAAAATGCTGCCGCAAGACTGGGTGGGCTCGAATCCTTACCTTATGCTTGCGGATGTTGTCATCATCGTTGACAGCAATATATCAGTAATACATGCTGGTGCTCAACTGCCATACGACCATGAGAAACGAACGTCTTCGTAAAGAGTGAAAAGAAACGGGGAGAGTAGGGAAGAAGCCTTATATCCTTAAGAAGAGTAAACATTTGGAAGTAAACCGCCATCAACGGGATCAACCCAAAGTCCTTTGTATACCTCATCCGACCCAAACCGAGCGCACAAGACAGTCCGCCTAGCTAGGCAGATGAACCGATTGTGATAGTAGATCTATCAGAGTGACAGGCATATCTTCCTTTGCCGATCTTCCCGGCGTAATTTCACTGACACCCCTGTATTATATCAGCTATTGCCACCAGTGCGTAGTTATCTACTCCTATCTCCCCAACTCGTCGCCATCTGTAACCACTATACGACGTGCACCAGGTTTTTAGACCTGAAGATAATAACATCAAATATTCCGAAGTGTCTACATCTCCAAGCGCCCAGTCACACAGTTTGGAAAAAAGTAACAGCATGAATGCCACTGGCTTCGGTTAGTCGCCATTTCTTGCAACGTCCTCAGGAAACAGAGGACCACGGTGACTCTCTTGGAGGACAGATCGCTCCAACAGCATCTGTCTGACAAGTCACGTCCACTTCACAGTTTCCGCCATTCTGAGGGAGGCGGTCTCCGTAGACTATGATTCGGCATGTGAGCTCGAGATGGCTCAGTGGTTAAGAGGCGTGAACTTGCTGACTGTGAAGTTTGTCGTTCGAACCCATCCTGTTCCTCTCGACTGCTCCTGTCTAGACTCGTGCAACCTGGCAGTGTCTCAGTCCTCGTGTTTCTTTCGGTTGACGTGGCAGCTAGACACCGAAAGACTGTTTTGCAGCTGAATGATTATTTTTTATTAGGCATGCGTAACACCTGGCCGAGCCACCGCAATTGATGCTGGAGGTTTTTCGCGATTTAAGTACTTGCTGCACAAATGAGCACCCGTTTTCTAATTACTTTATTACGAATCGATATCAGCAATGTTTGAGACGTCGGTTTCCGGAACCTGAAGACACCTCAGATCACCTGCCTGCGGGGCCGTATCTTCCGGCCATACAACAGCACAGTGCTTGCTGTAGGCTGGTACAGGCGACCCAGTGATGTGCCCTTTCAACGTCATGATTGACACGATCTTGTAGGCGTGATTCGGGTTTTCAGGATCCCTGCATTGACTTCATCGTACACACTGTCGTCAGAGCTGATACAACCACAGCCTCCAGTGCTTCTTGGATTACAAGGGACATTTCAGGTACTGCAATTTCTGAAATATGACTTCGCACTTTGTAGGTGCAAGGCCCATGTCGATGATGGTCAGTTTACTCTACAGCGATTTCGCTCTATCTTCTCTTTTGAAGATTAGGACGATATACTCTGTGTACTCCAGGTGACAAGCGTCACCGGTAACGATTTGAACACGAGATTTTCGAACAGTTTTTAGCATTCGCCTCATTGTTTTATCGAAAACGAAGTTAGGTTAAATTGGAGAGGGTGGACATCCTTGTCGGACACCAATTCTTGTGGATAACCCTTTAGAGATCTCTCCATTCGTCCTCACGTTCCAAAATATTCGGATATAAGGATCCTACTATGACCACGAACTTCTGTGTTATCCCGTTGCCAAGTCTGGTTAGAAGCGCTGGCCGACCTACGGAGTCGAACACACCTCTGAAGAAAAGGATGTGGATGGTTTGTACCTGTGACGCTGTTCTAGCACTTGTCGGTGTATGACAAGTGATCGATGCAGTCTTTACCCGGCCAAAATCCCACTTATGGTTTACCAGCTAAGGTTTCTCGTGCCACCATAAAACGGAGAATCAGTGACACCAGAAGCCTTGTTACAACGGTCATTACATTCATGGCAAGCATCCTCTCTGAAGAAGAGGACTATTATCGGCTGACCCCAGTTATCTGGGATGGTAGTTTTCTCCCAGCTGGATAGAAATGAGCTACACAGGTAGTGACTGAGGACTTCACCGCTGTCTTTGAACAGAATAGATGGAAGGTCATGGGAACCAGGAATACGGTGACGATTGGACATACTCGCACTCTCAGTGATAAGAGCCTCATTGTGTTCGGAGACGCTCCTACGTGACCTCTGAATGTAATATCCGCTTGGGAAGTCCTATTCACTACAATGTAGCGGCATTTTTGCTGGGGCAAAGTGGAGAAAGCTTGTGTCAAGTGTTTTAGCCCCACTGTATCCCTTTGAGGAATTAACTAAACATTGATTTTAACCCAGCAGAGGTGAGAACATGAATCAGCTACATTAGATGGGATTGCTTTTATTACCTAACAGCAATGATGGCGGCGCTGTTCAGCTGCTCTCTGCAAGCCTCCAGCTGCGTTACAGGCCACACGTGCTACAACCTTGGTCAAACGTCAGGTGGAGTTGGTGACGCTACCCCCAACAATATTCTGTGCGGAGTCCTCCGAAAGCGACACAACTCCCCTAGCAGCTGGGTTGGTCAAGATGGTTCTCAACGCAAGATGTGAACTTCATCGATTGATAGAATGTCCGTATTCTTAGCGTTGACGGCCCGTTATCGGTGTCCACACACTGGATGGCTCTCAGATTAGTCTGCACACAAAAATCGGCTGTTCGATGCAGAAATCTGTGCCTGTGCAACGTGGCCTATCCTACGACGAAAAGTAACAGTTAGCCATCTGGAAGAAGTGCCCCACGATGGAATCGGTAAGCGTTGTCACGACCCACCGCGTCCCGACGGCGGCATCTACAATCGTCTGGGCATTCATTACACAAGGTGTTGTGTAATGGAGAAAATCTGAAGTTGTGGATCATTGCAACCAAAGGCGATGTGTAACAACTTGGGCTCCATATGGCCACGGTTTTACATTACTGAAACCAATTGCGGATTGCGATTTCTGCGGACCTGGAAGGCGTATTCCTTTTTATCGACAGCATTTCATTTCAGTTCGGGAAACCGTGAACGGTGTACGTGTGTACGGTGATTGGAGTTGCTACAACTTATTGCAGCAGGTAGGGTAGAGTGCACCGGGGTTGTTCAGTTTGTTTCAGTTGATCAGCTGTGAGTCACGTACTAAGGGTACGCTGATTCCAGCTGTTACAGATTAGGTCACCGGAAACTGGGAGAGCTTGGAAAATATAGTCAAGTATTGGAGGCAATGTTGTGATCATTCGGTTGGGGGAACTGGACAGCTACGTGGTAGCTTTGATACACGAGTGCCACTGACTGTGTGATTGAATCATGTTTGTTAGTGTCATTAGCCACTGATTAGTTGAGTCCCAGGGTTCCTATCCAGGGAGGTATTACTTGTCAATCTTGGGGGTTGTTGGTGCATAAAATAAATGGTAGCAACGAATAGTGGGTCAATAAACAAGAGAATATGTACAATGGTGCCACTGGTCGTGTGACCTCGTCATGTCGGTAGTATCTCCAACCATCGATGTAATGGACCTATGATACCCCAATTTCCCGGATGGCGTGCACAAGACCAGTTCTGCCTCTCCTGCTATATATCCAGGTACCTCGCAGTACCCTCCAATTAGAACTTGTTTCTGCAAACAGGACACAGCGAGATGATCGATCCTCGACACGAAGCACGTGGCTGAGCCAGTTAGTTAGACAACTCATCAGTTAAACAAGCAGTTGGTTGATTTATTGTCAAGAGCCACTAGTCGCGCTACTTCTGAATGTCTTTTGGCTAGTACTGATGTTGAAATGGTGTGAAAGTAGTAGGTTGCCACAGCACTGATATCGGTTTGATTGCTTCCTGCAAATGCGCATCGTAACGTTCACGCACGGTAGCACAGTCTTACTCCACAGAACCCATCTGCCGATAAATGACGGGAATGTGGTCGATTTGAATCCACTGTTGATTGATTGACGGCAGCGGTTATGATGTTCTAAGCCTACCCGGACTAGGAATAATCAGTCTTAGCACACATTCAAAGGCCATCCTCTTTACCGTTTCGAGTGTTTTCTAGGCCATGAAGACCATCGGGGTTGTAACTTTAGGAGTTCGTAAGATACACTTATGTGTTCCACTCTCCAGTCAGTGTCACGATACCGACCCTTCGTGCGCCTCAGAGATAGTGTAATTGGGTGTAAAACTCATCCTTGGAATTGTTGGGATAGCAGTTGATCGATGCGAGGTGAGTTGAGGAAAAATTCTAATTCTGAAACCTCCCTTCTTACACTTTCGCGTATTCCTTTCTTCTTACCCCACCCACTGTGATTATTCTCTCTGCGGATCCCAGCTCTAGAACAGACCACCTTGTTTGCCGTGCATCACACTCAGCCGGAGCTTCTACACGCTCGTCTTCAGTAATAGCTCCAAACAATTCGAAGTCGGACGTAGCACATTACTCATAAGGTTGCTGCACAAGTTCATCCTTGGCACATCAGCCAACTTATTCCAAATTTCCTGGAAGTTCGCATTATGGGGTACCTGAGACAAAAAGACGTGGTTTTTAACCTCAGAAGTAACCCGCGAACAAGATGACTGGCTAGAAAATAGTCTATTATTCGGCACCACGAGCCAAGAAGCATCATCATCATCATCAAGAGCCAAGAAGCTCACGGGCACGGTTCAGTGCTGAAAATGGTACGGCTAACTATTGCTAACAATGGTGGTTGATGTAAGAGCAATGTTAATAGCGATCGTTAAGATTACGTGCAAGCTAATTGGCACTTTCGGCTCCGATATGAGGCATATGGGAGTTTTACCGGAATCCGAGGCGGTCCTGGTGTTTTCGGTCATGGCTTCTGGTGATCTTTCTTGGATGTCGGTAGTATGGCCCAAGTCGTTTGGCTTAACACTAGAACACCGAAGTCGATTTCGGAGTTGAAACATTTATATTACTGAGTTCGAGTGTCAATCGTCCAAAAGTCGCAGACCTTTTCAAGAGTCCTTGGCGTGAAACAATTCAAAGGTCTTGAAATTATGCGCAGCTGAGCGACTGAAATGATAGGCCGTGGACTTTGCTCATACTATACAGCAGAATATGTTTCTGCATTGCAAACTGAGCTAAGTTCCCGTATGGTGACGCTCCCTAGCACAGTGGCCGAAAAATGGCAGGTCTTTACCCTCCGGTCGGTATGTGCTAACTGTTTGCTACCGTCTTGAGCCAACAATCTCTATCAGCTTATCAGTCCCACGCAGCCTTAGGTTTTGCCCTATGTTGCCAGTTTTTAATCCTAGTTGGGTTAATGGGTGTGCTTCGCCAGTGGTTTTTACTGGGTTCTCAAGCTCCAAGGGTTTCTGAAATCAAGGTATCGGCCAGATTGTTCCCGCAAGTGTGGAGTACGCCGGGAAATATGTAATCCAGTAATAATGGAATTGCATTTAATTGTTAATGACACTTACACGCCCCAGGTTTGAATAATTGAAGATTACTACTTTTGCCGTGGCTAGCCTGGCGCGAATGGCTAGTCGCAGAACCAACCCTGGTTGCAACAGGTCAATGCGGAACATCCATCGACCAACGTCGGTGTTACCAAATTTCAAACCATCCATAGTTTCCAAACAACAGAAGCACGCTGATAATGCAGTTCTACATCGCAGCAAAGTACCACGATTTTACTTTTGAAGGGTGCGCTCTAGGGGAACATTCTCTTACTAGAGAACGTTATCAACAGCCCAACCTCGTTGTTATTGCTTCACTATAGAATGTCATGCATCATCATCATCATCAGAGACAGCAACATCATTGTTGACACTGATGCTTCACTGTCGTACAAATACCCGTTCTGCTGTATGCAACAAGTAAAGCGACCCGGCTGATGGCACCACGCGGCGGTCGATGTGGCGTGAGAGTATTGTTAGCTGTAAATGTCATGGTTGTACAAGGGCTGGGATACTGCCAGGGCGCCCACACCTAGACAGGAGAACGATTAGGGTCCTCAACCAAAGCCTTTGGCTCAGAAGCCTAACCGCAAGGCAGCGAGGTTGGGCTGGAAATGCAAGTACATTACCATTTTTACGGAACACGTCGCCACACATGTTCCAACCCCCAACCTGAAGAACCAAGAGACTGTTCGTCAGATCTCTAACCATTGACCAACCTGGTATGAGAGACACTGTGAGTGTCGCGCGGACACTCCCCAGTATAGCTCAGTGGGTCGCGGAGGTACACAAACCGCCAACCACGGTAAGATTCAGTCTCCTTGTGACGGAAATGTCATGCACAGACTGGGGCACCACCACGGCGCCTGCACGTGGACAAAAAGATGACGAGGGGTTCTCAGCCAAAGCCCTTGTCTTAAGAGGTATTTGGCGAAAAAAACATTAGGGCATTTCAGTTTTTAAGGAGCAACTCGCCACGCATATTCCAACCCCAGGGACCGGGAGACTGTTCGTCAAACTCCTGTTGACCGACCAATCTCATATCGGAGGCTCTTATCACAGTTTGAGTATCGAGCGGGGCTTTTCGACTGTTTTTGTCTCCCGCTGGAGAAGCTAATTACCACCGATAGTTCTGCTTTCGGTCACGAGGTTCTGTCGAACTTGCCTTGGAGTTAGAAACAAAACAGTAAACCTGTTCTGTGCAACTCGGTATGTTTTTCGCATACAGTTTATTTAATCTGACCTGGTCTTTGAGTTTTGAGGTCAAACTGTAAGTAAAAATTGAGTTAGATGCTGGGAGAGTATATGATGCTACAGCGAACAGAACAGACGTTTCCTAACCAAACTCGGCTAAGTGTACTACTTTAAAATTGCTCTGGATGTCGTAACACATTAACTAAACGTAGTATGTGGTGGTTTTGTGCCGCCGTTTTCGTTCGCTGAATTTTGATGTCCTTCACCTGTTAGCACTTGAATCTAGCACCAGGCACTCCGGTTCCGGACTACTCGTGAAGGTTATGGCGAACCTATGTCTACGCTTCCTCTGTCATCACGCAATGTCTTCCCCAGGCATAAAAGAACAGGTACATTTTAAGAATTAGTCCACAAATGCCATTCCATGGCGTTCCTAACTGTGTTTGGTGGCGGCTTAACGTAGCCTCTTTATTGTTTTCCTGCGTGTCAGTCGACACCCAACCAGGCCAATTGCTGCGTACTTCTGATTTACCCTGTTACTAAGGTTAGTGCCGGTTCGAGTGAGCCTCTTGCTTGATTCCCCTTGACAACTCGTACGGGACCAAGTTGAAAGTACCATGCAACGTGCATGCTACGCATACTCAAGCTGGTCATGCCTCCTAATTTTTTGCCTCGGTATTTCTCCTTTCCTCCAGCAGCACATAACAATCGTGATGACAGTCTCCAATCTGCTTCGATGGTCAAAACTACAAACGGAACTCCTAATCTCGTATCTCCCGGTGACCTATTCACTGAAATTCGTTCTTCAGAAATGGCCAAATTCCAGACTGAATTGGCTCAACTCGAAACAGAAAAGAAGGAGTTAGTCCGAAGCCTAGAAGACACTCAACGATCGTTGGAACTCGCTACGAGTGAGGTGTCAAACAAACAGGAGCGTATCAATGGTCTGTTGGCCCAGCTGGATGCCATAATGTCGGTCAAGTCGGAGGCCGATTCCGAATTCGAAGCCAAGGAGGCAGAACTGGGCTCTTTGGGTGACGTTAGTGGAATCCATGGCAAGGATGCAATGGCCGACTCATCATTGTCTTTGCTTATGCACTTGGATGATAATGTCGATGAAGCCATAAAGTCCCAACCTGCCTACAAGCGTCTCCGCAAGGCACTACGATTAAGCGAGAACCGGTATTCGGTCGCCTTACGTCAAATAGGCAGCATGCAACACGATTTGTGGCGTTACCACGAGCGAGATAAGTTGGACGCTCGACCGGATTTAGCGACTGAGGAAGGATTGAAAAAGGAGGTATTGCAGCTACAAGCCAGCCTGGACCAGCGTGCTGAAGAAATCAAAACTTTGCAGAATTTGTTGACAACTCGCCAGATGTCGATTGAAGCAATGGAGAAGCAAGTAATTGCTTGTTCGAAGGATATCCGACGAGTTGTTGTCTGTTTATTGGACAGCTATACTATGGTCTGTTCGACAATGAAGGAGGATCCGCCTAAACATGTGAGTTTTGTCTAGTTTTTATGGTTTCACCCTTGGCCAAGTTTTGTTTAGTGTTGACCAACTGCTACAGCTAAGGAAGCCTTCATTGGCGTGAACCCTATTGAAACTCAATGAGTCGGGTATGGAACGGTATAATCCTGCGTTGTTTTGTGTAACATATTAGGGAGTAAAGTGAGCAGCCATGAAAACCTATTGCCATCATCCCCTGATAGGTCTGTCTTATTGCTCTCCTCATTTTCACCGTCGCCCTTGACGGCATCCTTAGTAGCCGTTCCCTAGATGCTGTTAATGCCAAGAGCGTGAATTACGGAAATTGTGGATTCCACCATCTTCATAGGTGATGCGCAGTGTCAGTACAGAATTTGCCAGACCGGCTGGCGATCAACGCTGCCCGAGTTGATGTCTTTTGTCCCTAAAAATGTTAAATACTTTCCCAGGTTTGGATAACTGTCGCCCTGGGAGGCCAGGAGCTAGGAATGATATATGGAGTCGTATAAGATGATTGATGGCGGAGTATTGAAAATAAAGTTGTTCGATGTGTGTTCAGTGCGAATTTGGTATTCGTTAAGTTATACTGTCTCTGACTTAGACGTGCTCGCCGTTCATCTCTGAAGTGACACACATGCAAAGTAACCGAACATTCAGTGTGGCAATGTCTGTGAATCTTCGAGTTACTAGCATCTGTAAATTGATGTCTGCACAGTATATTTTTCGTATCTGCTAGAACTACCATGTAGGGAGTTAGGAGATTCGTGAAAAAGTCTGGATATCCCACTGTTACAGGGCGAGGCTTCGATTGGTTGGTTGACCAGGCTTTAGCACTTTTCTGTATGCGTAATACTCGTTGGGTTGTGACACCCTTTCGGTGAATAGCTGCCATGCCATCCGAAGGAAGCACTAGGGCTGAGGTACTCCCAGGCTGTCCAAGCCTGAAGCAGTCTAGATGCTTGGGTTGGATTCGAGCTACGGACCTTCTGGGCAGTAAATTCGGGGCTTGACCACTGAGCTATCTGGAGCTCAGTATGTGTGAACATAGATCATCACACAAATCGGACACGGCATTATTTATTACGAAACGCGATTGTAAACAACCAGATACGATAGCGAAAACCTCATCGGTACAGGGTTTGCGAAACTCAATGTTCTCAGGCTTGTTCCTAAACTTTCCTTCACATCGCTTAAATATTTGGCTTCAGTGGACGAACATAGTCGAACAGCCCAATAGCTTCCAACTCGGCTGTCGATTACTTACTGAGGCGGTGCTTTGAGCGGGCATTACTCGCCGGTTTCACCAGTAGTGTACGCCTTTATTGATGCCAGTCTTTATGTCAAGCGTAGGGTACACGCCAGCGCAGTGTGATACCCGATGGATAACTGGGTGATGGGATAACCCCTGCGTGAAATAAAGCATGTTATCTGTGGATGAATAACACTTAAATGCGTCAGATGCTTTTTTTATAAAAAAACCTCGATAGACACGCTCTGCACATCACGCAAGCAAGTCCCCTGGGTGTCTGCATCACAGTGCTGCTTTCATCAATTCATGTAAAGGGTGGAAGCAACCAAAAGGTGACAGATTAGTTGCATGACAACGAAGTATAATATTTCTAACTGGTAATCTCTTGGTGACTTCCAATGCCTAACGATTCTGATAGACTACCCGGCCGTACAACCTTTTAGGCTTTGTATCAAATCTACTAACTTCAATATATTGCTGTCCGAATTCCCAAAACTAGCAGAACAGGTTGGTGTCAACCAGTTGATCAGGTCCTCACATGCAGTATATAATCCCCCCATATCTTCCCATTCATCAGTGAAGGTTGCGGGCTGACATGCCTCCCTAACGTTGTTCGGCGCTGCAAGCCCAGGTTGAACTGGGGTCCAAATTTACGAAACACTAGCAATGATTTATTATGCATGCACGAAATCAGCTTCTTTCCTCAGAATAACTCTCCAGCATAATGTCAAAGAAAACTCCATCTCTAGTTCTCACCTTTCTTTCGATGATGCTGCCCAAAGTTATGAAACCACTCGTATCGATTTTGCGACGCTTTTACTGAGTGCGAAGCCCACGTCGATGTGTATAGAAACTCATTTTCGAGTGAGCGTGTGGTGCCTGTCATGCGTATCGCATTGTGTGGCCAAACAATCTTTTGATTGCACTCTTGTAGTAAAGAGTGAATCGGAATTGTATCGATTTTTCTTTCTCGCGAGTATTCAGCCGATCGGAGTTTACCTTGTGAGTAAATTTTGGTCACATAACTGTTATGTGCAGCAACATTATTGACACTTCATCAGCCGCTGCAAAATGCCTCGGCATTTCGGTTTAACGTTGGCTCAAGTTGGCTCATATTACTACGATTGGTTGAGTCTCGCTTGCGTGATCTTGAAAGGGAAACAGGTTCTGTGCAGAACGCTGTGCGGTGCACAAATAAGTCCTCCAGCCTTGTTGTTGCACGGTTTGATCGAACATCGGAAAAGACCGACGCATGGATATCCAACAGAGTTTCCTCCTGAAAGAGGTCTCATGGACCAAACCTTCGTCTGCCGACAGTTGGTTGAACAGCTTCGAACGTCCGAGAATGGTCGAATTTTTCCATGGAACGATTACTTTTGTCTGAGCACTGCGAAAATAGCTCGGAGGTATTCCAGCTAGAATTTGGACTCCATGACACAGTAAGGTTCTGTGGTACCTCTTTGAAATCTGGCGATGGTGGGGAAGATGCTCCTGCTACGGTAACGGGTTTCCTGTTTAGCCCAGTGTGGATCGTCGAATCCACCCTCTTTTATGTTGTATGACTGCGCTCAAGTCTATGGCCGCTGCGGAACAGGAGACGATCGCTACGAGGATCGCTGCTCTATTGACTGCCGTTGATATGACATGTGTAGGCGACGGTAGACTCTCAGGTATCGGTGATCGAGCTGTGTACCCATAGCTTGAGTTCCCCTGATAACACCTGCAATCTGTACTGTCCATTACGGTCATCTTTGTAGCATCCGTTGGTTGGTTATCGTTTTTCTGTGGTGTCAGCCAATCGTGGTCAATGAGTTCCTCTCGGCTGCATGAGAAGTGGACTTGCCGGACTTATATTGATTGTTTCGTAGTACCTACCTCCTTTTGAGTGGATCCTTGCTGGGATTGTCCGTTGTTGGGACTTCCCGGTTAGATGAGCTGCTTTTTCTTGCCGGTAGTTGGCATCAGCATCCGGGGTGTTTGACTATAAACCAAAGCTATCTAGTATTGCATCCCACTGTAATACCCTCGAGTGTCGGGTTCTTATAGTTCTACCATAGTTCGACTATGGCTGGCTTATGTCTTACCCGTATCTCTGTGTACAAAGCGACTAGTCGGCAAGTCAAACTATGGCAGCCGTAACCGCTGCACACGTACGCGGTTTGAAGCTGAAGATGACAGAGGAGAGTACTTTGCCCTTCGACCTTCATTCACACAAGCTATCCATTTGTTTCGCCCATTTGTCCATTTTGAGTCCCCAACTTTGAAACACCAAACACATGGCATGCAGTTAACATTGGACTTTGACACCTCGCAGCTGCGACAGTCCGGAGCCATGGGATGTGGTGAGGTCTGGCAAGCATTCAGGCTACTCGAGACAAGTCTTGGTGGGGGCTCCTCATCGTTGCTTTTTTTGCACTCATGCTAGGCTTAGCCAGTCTATGATAACGCATCGGCACTGTGGTGCCTACAGACCATATGAGATTATATATCTTCGTTTGTTTACGAGTGCTGTTAATGGACTGGTCCAGCAATTTAAGATCATAGGTGTAGTCGGGGTCAGGCAAGTCCCATCTTGGGTCACCTGTAGCAAAATAGCTGATCCCGGCTCTGGAACCAATGTGCCTACGGTACACGGTTTATAGCTGATAAATTGAATTGAATTGAATTGATCCTGGCTCTATGATCTTCAGGCGTGATAGCACAGTTCAGTTTACCAGCAGTTGTCAGAACCCTACTGGTTGTGTTCTGTTGAAATGAGTCTGTCGGCCAATCTCTTGCCACGTTAATCGAGAAATCAAAGGCCTTGTAAGGAAATGAGCGGATCTTAATACCAATACTTCCAATTTACGTGTTTGCGTTTGGATGTACCATCATTTTTCAATGTTATAACCGCGTTATACTTTGGACGTTATGGTAGTTGACTTCTATCAGGACGCTGTTGGTGCTACCTGGGCCCCGCTGTTATCGGTAAAATTCCCCTTCGTGACTTTTTGTGTCACATTTGTTGCAATAACCGCCATTGACGTGCGACAGTATGGTGTTGGACGTCTGCCAGGAACCTACTGATAATAGACGAAGAGGGGTGGATTACTATTCCTTGAAAAGCCAACAGTCGAACGGTGTTTGGAATTCGGCGTTGTTTACTGGGTCCATTCCTGCTGCTAACCGTACAGGTCATGCCACACGTGAGGGTCGATGTGGCCTGTTTTGTCGTAACACTGCTGTGCTTCGGGTTCACCAGCGCTCCGGTGCAACAGCCTTCAGAGTGAATTCCGGACTCTTCTGTTTTGTTCAACATTCTAGCATCTCTATATCTATCTATCTGTATTTAGATTGCGCAAGCCAGATGCAAAGACTCGGCACTTTAAGTGACCACCCGCCAAGCTTGGGACATTTGCACTCACCGATGGTTCAGTCGTCTACACTGTTTTTGTTGGTTTCAAGCACAAAGGATAACGCATCAGATGTTTGTGGCCGCATCTTCGTAGTTCCCTCGAATTTCGAGTGTCCTCCAAGTTGGCATATTAGGGATCTAATTTTCGATGTCGTATGGATTTTTCTCAATATTCTCTACTAATATCAATCCAATCGCCTTCCATCCAAACAGAGGAACAATCTCTTTACGAGGTTGATTCTTCTCAGCCCTCGGCCAACATGGTCACTTGTCGAGTGTAGAATAGTGATGACCCCTCCATCAACATCCTGGGAGCGAAACCAATTTATGTTTGAAAGTCGGGAGTCGCTGTACGGCTATTTCACCCTTGTTTTGCGCTTTTTACCACTCTTTAGGGAGATTCGAACCCACAAACTCCCGGCTAATAGTTGAAAACTAAATCGTTCGGGCACGGACCACCGATCAGCAGTGTGACCAACCCTCAGCCCTAGACAGACTATAGAACCCCAAGGAATTAATGCGCGTCGCTCAGCTGTAACACCTCCGGTGCCTAGCTGCCATGCCACCCAAAGAAAGCCAGGTTTCACAACCCTAGATAGAAGCAATCGAGACGCAGAGGTTGGATTTGAATGAAGGATCTTCTGACCAGTGAGTTCGCGCCTTAACCACTGAACTATCTCGAGCTCAACACACTTAGACAGGTTTTATCGGTTGGCGAAGTACCTAACAAAGAAGTCACTAAAACTCAGGAGAACAGTGCGTAGATGAAACCTCGAGCAGTGAACAGATACATCCTCTCCTCACAAAAATCATATTAAAACATACTTGAGAATTAACCTCCATAAACAGTTGTACGTGCACGGATATCGTATTTTGTCTCAACTTACGACCGGTAACGTTACAAACGTTGGTGTAGCTGTCGAACAACACCAGCCTGAGGTGAAATGCGTCGGTTTGAGGTATGCTTACTATTCCTCCCTGTGGTCCATTTTCACCATTCGTTGTCAGAACATCAGCGCGTCAACAACCTGAACTCCTTCGCTCACAATTTCATGTGTCGGAGAGCAATTAGTAGAAAACCGCCGCTTCACAACACAGCACCGTTTGAGACTAGTTTCTCGGTTTCGTAACAATGAACTTGATGTTTGTCCGGTTTGGCTCCAGTATCCCCAATGTCTCCAATTCTCATGGGACTTTTAGCGAAAGCCAATGGGGAATCCGGAAATGTCCCTTATTGAAGGCTCTACTGCATGATGTAGTCTGAATATCGACCGTTTGGAAGTTTCCGTTTAGTCGCTTGAGAACTCAGTTCGCCGGTTTTCCTGTCTTATCAAGCCTTAGTATGCCAAATAGGCATGGGATAAATTCATTAATTTTTGTTGGGTATTTAGACTGTGCACATAGGGACATTTCAGTTCTCCCAATGGATGTCTCTCACGGGAGGTTTTACTGTCGGGTATATTGGTATAGTTCGTGAGACACCTACGAATGCAAGGCTGGATCACCACAGCATGTGGATAGCCCCCCTTTCCATTTGTCGTTTTCGTTGGGTACATTTTCAAGATCATGTTTAGAGTGAGGAGTATTGTATTTTCTGAAGCCAACACTGAGAGCGACCCACCTATGCTTTACTGTCTGCCGCGCGATCTGAATAAGGACTGAAAATACGAATGTCATCTACCACTATCCGCAGGCAAATTTTGCGAAATCTCCAGACAAAAGGTGGGTCACATGGACAACATCCTCATCATCAAAGACAGCAACATCAGTGTTGACACTGATGCTTCGCATCTTTGAAGGGGGTTATCAGAGACACTGCGCAGACTTGTAATTGTCTGCGAAACCGCACGGTTCGCGCCTCCCTGTGTGCGGCGCTCTAAATCGGATAGACGCTAGGGATTACAGTGAGGGATAACTCAACATTTGTGTGACAGACAATTCATTTTGGACCATGATACATTCCTCCAGACAAAGTATCCGACGCTTCGCTTGGCACCTGTTTTCTTATCATTTTGTTCCAGATTCGCTGGTGCCAGTCTACAATGGCGCCACATACCTGACTAATCTTTAGTTACGGTGAAGCAACCGAGTACCACCTATGAAAGAGTTTGAACAGGGCTAAAAACAGCACAACAGGAGAGTATTTGTTTGTTGTGAGATGCATGACCAGTGTATTTTCTTGAAGGAACACTACTCGTAAGGTTATTGAAAACTCTTTGATAACCCACGACCGGTTTCTTCCTTCTTGGGGATCCTCAGGTTGGCGCAGTCCCCGAGTTTCCGTCAACCTTATGTTCTACTTGAACCCAAATTGGACAGATTTCGACAAATATAATCATTTTCATATCAATTTGGTTTCCACGGGAGTCTCAACTGAATCTTTCCTCTATGATATTCTTCAACTGAATGTGCTGCACAAAGCCGGCCTCACGTTTCAGTTGGTACGATATTCGAGATATCGCAGTATAGTTTCTACTCGCAAGGTGGCTGAAAACTCTTAGACAGCCCGCGACCGGTTTTGCCCTATTTGGGGCTCATCAGTTAAGCTTTGGCATCGTTTGACCAAAGTATTTAATCTAACAATATCCACTCAGCTGGTTCTGGCGTGTTCTTCACCACCCATGTACCACCATCACCAGGGTTACTCTTGTTCTTAAACCGTGTTCAGAATGGCGCCGTCGTCGGGGTAGTCAGCTGAAAACGCGCATCGACTCTGTTAAGTCCTGTGTTGAAAGTATGTGTATACAGGTTGTCTATGATCCACGCTACTGGAACCAACACCAGATAGATATTGTTGTCTATGATCCACGCTACTGGAACCAACACCAGATAGATATTTGCGAGGGCTTTATCACCGACCTCGACGCTTGGATACCTTCGATTAGAACCATCTGAGATCCCGTCTCACCTTCAAGATTACCAAAGTCAGGCAGGAGAAGATGAAATCCTGTCTCTTCTGGCGGATCGTATGGTCTTTCAACGGAAACCGGCCGCATCTCTAAGATCTTCCAAAACTCCACAAGCCAGACCAATTTTGTCGGTGGCGATTTCCTCTCAGCACAAACTAGCGAAATGGTTGAGACGAATACTGAAACTAATGTGCGATCGACTGATAACCCACACATTGAGGGATATTTCGGACTAGTAGAATCGGTAGCACGCTTGAATGTTCAAGGTGAACAGCTCGCGAGTTTGGATACCACATCTACTTGAAGCCGTATGTGATTTTGTCCACACCAACGATATCAACCTTGAAACCTAAACGCCTTCCCCTGTTCTGCACAGAGTATGTCATTTTCAGATTCCAAGGTCAATATTACAAGTTGACTGAAGGTGTCGCCATGGGAGACCCACTTGTTTCTATCCTAGCCGATATGTTCATAGCATTAAAATGCGAGTGGAAGACCCTAGTAGACGGGCGAATTTCCAGAGGAGCTATTAAATTATATATATATATATATATATATATATATGGTTACAGCGTCGATGTAAGAAACTGCTTCAGACACCAGTCGAGCACGGGGTGAATGACACAGTTACCTTTCTTGATACCGAACTGATCCGCCGAGAAGATGGAACACTTAGTAGGTCAGTTTACTGAAAACACACTTAGACCGGTGAGTATCTTCACTTCTCTAGTTTTGTACCGATGCACTATAAAAGGGGCTTAGTTAGAATGTCATGTTATGAGTGAACATTTTTGTGCGGATAATACTATCAACCCGGAACTTGCATATTTGGAGGGGATATTTTATCCTCACACAAACGCCACCAGAATTTGAAGAAACAGCACGTTTCGGCCAAAGAACGTGCATATCTGTTCAATCTTAAAGGTAGTTCTTTTGAGAAATACACTCATTTGCAAATCAATTTGGTTTTGTGAGAGACTCACCTGGAACCCAGCTGAATCTCTCGTTTGTGATGTTTCCATGCAACTGAATGTGCTGCACCAGGCCGCCTCATGTTTCAGTTGCTACGATATTCGAGATATCGCGATGCATGTAATTTTACGCAATGTACTACTGATAAGGTTGCTGAAAATTCTTCGATAGCCCACGACCGGTTTCGCCCCTTTTTGGGGCTCTTTTGAATTTGAAATTTAGAGGAGACGTTATTAGTGACCTGGTGGAGCAGCGTTTAAACTCAGCTATTAAATGAATCCGCCATACTGCCAAAATTATACTCGTTTACAACCACGACAACCGAATCCCAACTCCTGAAGTCAAAGTTCCACTACCTCACTGTGCTATCCTCAATCTCGTCTACCCTTTAAACGTGAGTGATCATCCACCTACCTTGACACAACTAAGAGGTAACTTTGACTCAGACAGGCGGAACACATCCCGATTTAGATACAGTAGTGTGTGAATAAGTACGTCTCACCACGCCCAAATATAAACTGAAATCCGGATGCAAAAGTACGATGGATGACGTCTTCACCTATAGTCGGCTGCGTTTCCCATCGTTTACAAAACCACGAACAGTAATGTGCTATAGTCTGTTGGATTTATTGCTAATACGAGATGCAAAACAGAATTGTTTAATCAGAAGGAGGTGATCGTATCGTTGGCACTCTCTTGGTGATTGGCTTGCTTCCGACATCTCGGTGGTAACGGCTCTCGTTCTGTTTTATTTTTTAAAAACATTGTTCTGTAGTATGTACCCGTGGAGATACAGCGAAATACAACCGGCATATGGTGCATCAGCTAATTTGTTTGTGCTTTCTTCAATTCTGTGAAACACCAGTGTCAACACTGATGTTGCTGTCTTTGATGATGACAAGTCTGTATGGTCGTCGTCAGTAAATGTGCTGCGAACGACGAACTGAATGAACGGGACAAAGTTTATGAACCGGCCACGGTTTTCACAGTGCAAGCTAAATCCGAACCGGCCAAATATACGGTACATACTGTCGTCTCGTCCACCAACCGGGGCTTTCCGTCCACCCGTTATCATCAAGCTGTTCCGTCTCGAGATTCCGTTGACGACCTGCTACCATTGTTCGTAGGTGGGAACATCGGATTAGTAATGCTGAGGTACACTTGATGGTTTTAGGAAAAGGCAACTCTCTCACGATGGATGAATTCCTCACGCTCCCTAGGTTACATTAACTAGGGCATGTACTTCGCATGCCAGAAGAACGTCTGCCTCACAGAGCTCTTTTTGCCCAACCCTGTGCTGAATGGAAGCGACTGAGAGGGGTAGACAGTCTATTGCCTGGTAGCGAAGTATGGAAATGCTAATCAGCAAACTGAGTCGGATCGACAACTGCCACCTCCCCGGATGGTTGATGACACTGGCATACATGGCTCAGTCACATAGTAGCTCTCGTGTATCAAAGCTATCGCCTTCAGTGCATAGTTGCCCAGTCTCCTGTACTAACTGGTCATGACATGGACACCAATGCTGGGCTATATCTCTCATGCTCTCCAATTTTTCCAGCGATCAAAACTGTAGCAGCTGGAACTAACGTTCCCTTGGTACATGGTTTATGTGTGATACACCGAAGTGGACTGATACTAAAGTGATGTGAAGTAATCGTAAAACCATCACGGGGAAGGGCGATTTGGCCCCTACTGGGAAGTGATCTCTCTCCGGGAGTACCGCACCCCCTTGGTACCCTTAATACATGGTTTTATGGCTGATAAACTGACTGACTGAATGACTTTTGCGGTTGGGTTTTATACATAGTCCTTGACTACCAATCAAGTTCACGGAAACCGTCTAAAATCAGGCTCTGTGAGCCTTGGAGATGCGTT
This sequence comes from Opisthorchis felineus, assembly GCA_004794785.1. Classification (NCBI taxonomy): domain Eukaryota; kingdom Metazoa; phylum Platyhelminthes; class Trematoda; order Opisthorchiida; family Opisthorchiidae; genus Opisthorchis; species Opisthorchis felineus. Next base: position 94,327 of record SJOL01002175.1, on the reverse strand, counting down.
GTTACTATGGTCGCCTATGGCAATTGTTACATCTTGGAGGCGTCAGTTATCCGTTGGTCAGCTTTGATAGAGCCGGCGTCCGATCTAGAAACAAGGTTTCTCCATTCACCCGAGTTGGTAGTTGGGTCTCTGTAAGGTAGATGATACCTGACCCACGATCGTGGAGACTACATATGCTCATACTTTGGCTGTCAGCGTCAAGTAGGGTACAGACAATCTTGGAAGTGATAGCAGTCCAAGTGACAGTGCGAGCTTGTCCTCTGATCAGACCAGCCGTTGGGTCAGCAGATGGTGAGCCGCTTTTCGCGGACGCCATAGTATGCGTGGGGTTTCATTTGAGAGACATTGCGATTGAAGTTTCATGAGGATTTGTTACGGACCACGTTCTCCGCGCCAACCGGCTTTTGTTCGAGGGTGCACCTCACAACCAAGGTAATTTGCAAGTTGGTTGGGAACATACAGAGAACAAGTGATCAGCACCACGAGCATGGTGGTTAAAGGTTTCACTTCTTTATTGCGGCATGTGTAAGTCCCGCAAAAGGTTGCTACTACGTAATCTCCAAAGTCTGTGGGGGTAAACTTGACTTCAGTGTCACCGGTATTGGTGACACTGGCTACCTAATTAAATTGCTTCAAGAAAACAGTCGAGTATGACTTATTTCTAGGCTCAACCGTCACCTTAGGCGGGCCGCCACTGTCTCCACAGTGATTTTTCTATTGGAAATTCGGATCAGCATTTCGCGAACCGGTCCAAAGTATTCGCCTGGTTTACTTATATGTGCGTAGCACATTAACTACACGACAAAAGTTGCTTGTGGGGTCTGGATCAAACAGTCCCCTACTGTGTTTCAGTTGGCGAAACCACACTGAATTTTCAAAGACCTCTTAAGCCTCCTTATGCTTTCACTCATCTGTGAGGTGGTCAGCTGATACGGTAACGTCAAAGTGCCAACAGAGTTTATTCACGCTGCGAACGGACTGTACTGCTTTGTTTACCTTACTTTCTCGTATTTCTTGGAAAGTTGGTAGCCTCATCCAGTATGGCAGTGACTCACGTGATTCAACATTCCGAGCTTTAGGAGAGCAACACGAAACCGTCCCAGACAATCGTAGGGAGTGAACCATGCATGTAATCTGCCAGGTTACCATGTTAACTTCATCGTAGGCCAATTGATCACGGGTCATTTTAATTCGGGTACAATTCCCGGTCGCGGCCACCGCACGACTTATTTCATCATATTCAAGTCGATAGGGCGTGTACCGCACTGTGCAAGTCTAGTCCAGAAGCGAAGTGAGAACAAAACAGCGAGATACTGCGCCAAAATGCATACTCACGGAAAATATTCAGCGAACAATGCGCCAAAGGATCAAAACAAAATTTTAAGATGACAATACACTTCAAAGACTCAGTCATTCGGATGTAGTACTCTTTCGATGCATTGCTGCTATGCAGCCCGAAGGAAGCACGATGGCCGATGCAGTACCAGGGTGCTCAAGCCTAAATAGGAGCAGTCGAAGTTCAGCGCTAGATTCGAACTGCGGACCTCCCCCGGTAAGTAACTTCGTGTTATAGTCTCTGAGTTATCACTGTCCAGGCCGCCCCCAACCCAATATGTGATTCTGGCTATCCAGAACAAAATGGTTCAACTACATGGACGTCCTCTCGAAGAAGCGTGATTCAGAACATGATAGAATCCCTCTTTGCAGTTGTCTGGTCTAGGGATGCTGAAGTCGTAAGTTCGACAAAAAGCCCACTTCGAGGTGTGCGCTCAAAACACTCAACTGAATGCTTTCCCCAACATGGTTTACCGGTATACACTCCAGAAAACGGGTTGCCTTCCGGAAGTGAAGTATCGCACAATTGTTCTGTTTCATTTAATAAAATTTCCTACAATAATCCGGTCTTGTGGTAAATTGGTCCGTAACAAGCTAGTCTACAACGAATTGACCATTCGGGTTATGGTCTCATATTAAACGTAACAGTAATCTGGTTACTGTCACATAGTACTCGCTCAATTTTAGTAGTTTTGTCGGAATAAAGCAACCTAGGAATTCAATCGAAGGAATTGCTAAGTCCCTGAAAGCGAAATGAAAGCGGTCTTTTAGATCTGATGGGGGACATCTGGAACATTTGATAACGAGGCTGTTATCCACAACGGCTATTGCATCAGTGTACGGCTTTGTGTATTCTTGCCAATACAATACACACACAATCGATCATACAAAGCCACACTGAGTCACGTGACCGTCGCCATACTAATCACTCGTAACCGGTGGCGCATAAACCTCTATACAGTGACTCATCAGGTCGCTCTGTTGAACACGGACAGTAAATCAAATAACATCCACTCGAATTGTTCATGGGTAAGCGAATTTGCGAGTTCATGAACGGGACTAAACAAAAAGAGCTGCAACTCGACTTCTGATCGTATTGACGATTACCTTTTATCTACATAGACGAACGCATCGGCGCTTTTTACTGCGGTTGCCGTCGGTTTTGATGGAGGCGTAATTCGACTGGAGCTGTGGACTTTCGCTCCCTCGATATTATCTTTTCACCAACCTTGTCTACACGGAAATGGTGCATTTTCTGCCTTCCACACTCTGCACGTTTTGTTTGGGGCTGATGCACTGCATTGTATCAACTGCCTGCGGCATGGCATGGGTAGTTTTCGTGGGGAGCATAATTCAACATGACTCTATGATTGATTTGCACCTAGCATGTAACTAACTGGTTTATTGGTCGCCGGTTTATTTCTCCCAAAAAGGTTCCGCCATTGCCGACGTTGCCTATAGGTTGTCACTATGAGATTGAACCCTACCGTCGTGTGGTAGTTTGGGTATCTTCTCGATCCTTTGAGGTCTACTGAAATTGTCGGTGCGACAACCTTTGGTCCTCAATTCAGGCTAGCAACGCGGTCGTCTGCTGTCCACGTTGGAATCAAAACATATGCGATGTCTTGTTCGTTGAAGGTTCGGCTGCTCTAGTACTTTCGCATTGACTATCGTCTCCTTGCAATCAGTCTACAGACCCTAATAGTTTTGATGGTCAATTTTTTCAGGATCTGCACAAGAGAGACTTCAGAGATTTCATTGCGGACTCAAGTAAGTAGCCGGTAGTTAAAAGTACTTACACATTAGCGAAATACACTCATTTGCAAACCAATTTGGTTTTGCGGGAGACTCACCTGGAACCCAGCTAAATCTCGTTTATGATGTTTTTAAGCTTAAAAACCAAGTTGGTTTGCAAACGAGTGTATTGCGCTAATTTCGTGCAATTTGGGTTCAAGTAGAACATAAGGTTGACGGGAACTCGGGGACTGCGTCTACCTGATGAGCCCCAGGAAAGGCGAAACCTGTCGTGCGCTCTCAAACAATTTTCAATAACCTTATGAATAGTGTATTACGTCTATGCTCACCAATTACCCTATGGCTTGATCTTTATTTTCGTTTCCGATGTAATTTAGTCCTTCCGCGTTGCATGATGACTTCTTTTCCGAACAACAAGGACTATTCAGTCCGTCACAGGTCCTACTTGTGGATAAATAATCAGTTATATACCTTAGGATATATTGTACTCGGCAGAATTGTTTTATTTTAGTTTCTAACACCATTTTTACCCTCGCTCAATACCATTTTCACCGTAGGTAGTAGAACTAATCCAACGCCTAGGAATCCCACTCAACAACTTCAGCAAAGACTCTCCTGAAGGTTCCATTGCTTCTGATCACACGGCAGCGGCAGAAGAGGGAGATCGCTGTCTGGCAAGCGTTACAACGAGTGGCCCTGCAACAGATGTACTCTTGGCTGGGGTTGATGGACAACTACTCATCGCCAACCAGCTTCGTCATTTGCTCAACACGTCCATGGAGCAGTACACGCAATTGCTTAATCAGGTAATAGTGTTGCTTGAAGCCTTGTTGGTTTTTTCCTTTTGTGTTATGGAATTTCCACACATTCGCACAACCCCAAATGAGTTTCCTCATGCGACTGGCGCAAACAGAGAGGTGGCGGCGAAGCACCACTGTTGAACACTGGTATTTTGCTGTCAATGATGATGAAGTTGATGATGGCTACCTTTGTAATGAGCATCTGGTGCATCACCTAATGAAGTACTTACGAGTGACAATCGCTCGCACAAAGCCGTGACTCCGCCCTGCTGCCTTGTCGCTTTCCGCTGTACAAGTCCCTTATTATAATGGAGCTTCCCCATTGCGCCTCCTCCAAATCGCTGGAGTTTGTAGCAGGCAGCCTGATTTGAATTCTTACTACTTTGGGAATTCATGCTCCACAAAACTTCGCCCCCATTTTGTATACTTTGGTGTGAACTCATCAGAATAATTACGCAAACACAGGAGGACGAGATGATGTGAATGTGAACAGTAGATATCCCACAACCACCCACAACAAAATAAAAAAAACTACCACTGACACTGAATATCCTTGGTTCTCAACTTGCTTTCGAATGTGTTCCTCTTTCGGTTCATCGCGGACGATTGACCTATTCTGGGTTTTGGTGCCCCCAATCAAAGTCATCCCGTGCATTAAAAAATCTACTCATAAGTAGTAGGGTGAAATAATCTTCATTAATGCCATTTCTTCATAATTGTTTTGCACACAAAATCTGTGAGGCTCCGGAGGGTACAAGGCGTTCCATTTTCGTTTTCAGGCTTTTTACTCTCTTAATCCGTAATGGACATACGTGGTCTGACTTGTAACACAAAAAACAATAGACAGATTACTACTAGATGAAGATAAGGTTTACCAATCAGTGGCGGAACTTCCCAGTCTTTCAATTCTAAATTCAACTTGTTCAAATTATTCAAATACCACTTCAAAATGACTAATCTAATCAAAACAGTTTACGGTTGTTGATGACGCTCAAACCAGGTTATTCTGCCGTAGGCTGTTGACTCGTGGCTACCACTTCATTAGACGCAAGGGCTATAAAAACAAAATTGTGGAATTTCCCCACTGTATCTAATCCACTAACTTCATTGTAATGAATCCATTGGCACAAGAATCAGTTGAGGTTTAACCTCCCACACAAACACCAAAGCATTTGTCGGAGTCAAGACGGGCATACACGGAACTTGACGGGTCGCACAATCAATAGTAAACGCTGAGGAACGGGGACCTGACATAAAGACTGCCGCTCAGCTAAACAAACTGACACTTAGACAAGTTTAAATTCTACTGCCAGGCTATACAATCTCACTTCATTTCAAATCAGGCTTCAACATGTGCGATAGTTTTTTGCCCTACCGGTCTTCGTTCATCCTCGTTTGACTGACTGTTCGTTGTGGTATTCGCTGGTCTATTCAGCCCATTGTAGTGACCTAATGATAAGCGGGCAATTTTGGCGACTTTCTTGGCGTTTCAGTCAGTGCACGTCTTGGGCTCGTATACATCTTTGGGCCTCATGAATAGATAACCTGTGAAATTCTTGAAAGAGTGTAGCGGAAACACAAATAGGGCTAATGTTACATGCACGCGAGTTGTAGCCGTAGAGTGTACCAACTGTTGCTCTCTTGCCTGTGTAGAACCTCCCTGGAAGGTGAAACGTATCTTGAGGTGCAATGTATGCGTCCTGAACATACTGCCATCTGTAAGAGATAAGGTTAAGTAGTAATTGGATGCCAAGTGACAACAAAACATGGTAATGCGGAGTGTATAGTGATTCAAACATTAGATGGACTGGATAAAGGCTAAATATTCCACTAGCTGCTTTCACTCTAAGACCTCCATTCCCGCTAATCACCTGGCTGAGGACCACTGCTGTGTAGTATTATCTTGCTCAGCGCATAAACATACTGTGGTCCATTGTAGCGCTTGAGATAGCAAAACTTGTAATTCCTTCTACCACAGACTACTCTTTTGGGTTTTGGCTCTAATTTCTCGTTGGTTCAAACTCACCCTTGTATTCCTGTGTAATACGAATAGAATTCCAGCAACTGACCTATCCCCTGTCATCATGTAAAGAGAAACTGCCCTATTTGTGAGGTTCCCAGTAGGATTACTGCTAACATGTGTTGACTCTAATGAAATCTTTCAACTGTGGCGCCCTTTCAATGCATGGCTACGAGCTCAGTGGTTAAGGCGCGTGCTTACTGATCGGAAATTCCATGGTTCGAACCCAACCCTAGCATCTCGACTGCCTCTGTCTACGCCTGGGTAACCTGACAGTAACTCAGCCCTCGTGCTTCCTTCAGGTGGCATGGCAGCTATGCGTCCAAAGTGTGTTACAGCTGAACTATTATTAATATTAACCTAGCTAGAACCAGGAAGGACGTGTGCGAGCGCGACATAGTGCCCAGACTTCTTCTGCGGTTCCAATTCCTTTTCTCTTTCTCGGTCTGGATATCTTGGTTCTATATTGATCATGTTATTCTCCACGGGTGGTGAATGTGCTTTGGTATATGACTGTCACAATGCAGTGCTCTGGTCACTTTTACTTTTTAAAGGAAGATGGTTTAGCTTTGCCCGGGATTGGTGATGCATGAATCTGATCGGGTGTCAAAACATTTCCTCTTTTCGTTATGCTAATACGGAGGTCAAAATTATATGTATGCATATATTCCGGAACACCGGAAGGTCGCGTCGATCACACAGCGAACAGCTTACTCTGGATATCGAACAGTCAGAGTCGACAGTTTCAACTCAGCGCTTTCTGTGCCATCGTGATTATTCCAGAACGAGGGTGCAGAGTGTTCGGTAATTTGTTTCGTAAATATGGTTGTGGCATTGTAATGTTGTCCCGCTGAGTGCTGTCTGAAGCTGCCTAGCTTTGGTGGATGGTCATTACGATTCGGATGGCCGTAGTCACTTCATGGACTACTTCCTCACTAAAATTCGGTTATGGTCGACTTTTTCATCTCGATCCCAAATCATGCAAAAATCCGAGGCGATACACCCTCTCCCCTCGCATTCTAAGCATTTATTGTATCTTCTCCTGTATGACCTCTAAAATGTGTGCCAAAGACGGAACCTGTCTCAAGATAGATCTTCCTAAATGGTGTGCATGGTATTTGATATTTTCAAGTCAAATGATCTGTCAATATCCATCATATTGTACTTATTCGAATTAACCGAAAAAAAGAGGATCAAAATGTGCTCCTTCCCGCCGTATGCCCCGTCGTGTAGTGGCTATGGAATGTGGGTCCTTGCTCCGAAATCTGCGGCTGCTACTCAAAGACAACACGAATGTTCAGACGATTTTTTGCCAGCAGATGACTGTTAACTGAGCATTCATTTTCGGCTCATTATATTTTCTTGGAGGTTGTGAAAAGAGCTGTATAGGTTACGAAACTTGCCAGCTTGGGCGCAAATGCATTTTAAACGACCACCACTTTCTCTGAGCGTAAATTGACCAATCACACTGTCGGTCTAAGCATGTATTAATGCCTGCGAACCCAACTGTACAATTGTTTTCTCTCTTTTTATTGGGTTCAGCAGTTCCTTACTGGTACTGTCAAGCCCATTTCATCACATTGCAGTCAACTATATCGCTTCGCTGTGTAGTGTTAATCGATTGAATATAGTTCTTCTGTCTCTGTCTTCAAAAGTCCACCGGTCAAAGCAACTTAGACCTGGAAGAGGCACAACAACAAATATTCCGTCTGAAAGGAACCGTGGAGATCAAGCGAGAACAAGTTGTGGCTTTGCGAAACATGCTGCGGGCGAATAAAGCCACTGCCGAAACTGCTTTGGCCAATTTGAAACAAAAATACGAGAACGAAAAGCTGATTGTTACGGACACCATGCAAAAGATGCGCAACGAATTGAAAACACTGAAGGAGGACGCAGCCACCTACGCCTCACTGCGTGCCATGTTTGCGCAAAGATACGATGAGTACGTGACACAGATGGATGAGTTACAACGCAAGTTGAATGTGAGTTTCAACAGGTTACGTTTTCTCGTTCCTTATCGGTCATTCACACCATTTTTCCCTCTGTTATAATTTACTCGACTGATAGGCAGTAGTTCTACAGTCCGGTCGTCCTCCCCAAAATGAACGGGATCAACCTTTTTTGGGGAAGGTTTTCTGGTCGCTAGAAACTGCACACGTAAGGTATTGTTTTCTCAGTCCAAAAATATTTAGCTTGTGCGTCATTCTTGTTCAAGGCTATTCAAACGTCTTTGCATGTGGGAACAAGCTTAGTGTAGTTGCGACGCAAGTCTCCCGATAGATGGTACATGGTCGTGTCTTGCTGATGTCTCAGAAGCCTTGTTAGTATTTTCCTGTCCAATGAAGCGAAGAGCGTCCAGATTATCTTCACGCCATACTCATGGAGCTGTCTATCCACAGAACCATTATGATATTAAACCACTTCTTTTACGCTTGGTGGAGTGCTTTCATCACGGTCATGTTCTTCTTACTTCCTGTAGAACCCGGAGCAGTATGACAGGTTCCAGAGAACCTGCTTTTGCTTCTATTCGACCTCACAGGGATAGGGTGGTCGCCAGGCATCTACAGTGTTGCAAAACGTCACAATCCCGAATGTGCGCGAGCTGCATTCAAGTCAGATACAAATGGACATGGGTCAAGAGGGGAATGACCCTGGACAAGTAGGCAGAACTACCTGGAATATGTGCTGAGCGGAGTGGTCCTGTCACGTGGTTCGTCACGAGGTTGATAGCGGCCTGAAATCCATCCTGACCGTTTACGTGCGATTCCAGGCAAGAAATTCCCCTACAAGGGCACTTATCCACAACGGCAACAAACATAAACAGCGATTAACAGAGCCGGCAGCGATGAGTGCGAGACGTGAATAAGGGGTTAACTGTCCATCGCATAAATCACCAGTCAAAGTTCGTGTCTGATAGAGTAGGGGATTGGGAACCGCTGTGTGCTAAAAAGATCCGGGCAATTCAAATTACTTGGCTGCAGCCTAAGATGACGTAAAGTCTGAGCATTATGATTCCCGTAAGGAATTAGCAATTCCAATGAAACACACCGTTTCGATAATGCAACAAAAGAAGGAAGACAGGCAACTGAAGTAGAAAGGCTGAAACATGTTTTCAATTCGTTTACGATGTATTTTACGGGTGGTAATGTAACTATTGAGTTTTTTTGTCCTAATGGGGTCGAGGTCTGCACACACCTTATCGGCTGACAGGCTGGTGAAACAAGTGACCTCCGTTTGAAAATTCGAAGTTTCCTTATTACCCACAAACTGTAAGTAATCTGCTAACAAAGAGAAAAAAACAGCTCTCAGGGACCGCCACAGGCTAGTCAGTATCAGACTACGTGACGAGTGCTATACTGTTCAACTACAGGAATTATTTTCAGCCAGCCCTACAAGTCGAATTCCACGCTAAATAGTAATAAATACTGGCTGGCTTCTTCGTGAAGTCTGTTCAGACGCTTTCGCTTCTCTTCAGGTGATGGCTCTGTATCAAAACCCACCAAAGGTACGACCTCATTAGGTTCCGAGCAGCCGGGTTCATGATGCGACTTTGACCTTAGTTTAACAACTTCAAGTGGTCTTCAGTCGTATTATTTTATTTGGAAGCATCGAAATCAACCGCACATGCCTTGCGGACAAAATGAACACAGGCAAGATCAGTTCGGCCTTTCAGTTCCCCTCGAAAATCTGGTAGGATAGCACATTTGCATCTCTCCGTAGGGTCAATGTTGCGGGTATTTTCGAAGGACACATGATCTTTATTGAGCTGGTTACTCAAAGTAGATCGATCCTCAGCCAAATCTCAAGGTACCGTGCAGTAGTGCTGGTATAATGTACGGAAAGTATGCTAGAGGGGGGAACTACCGTTGTTTTTCCTGACCTAGACTACGTAAACTCGTTTCGTACAATTCTGGTTTCCTTTTTAGCTCGCCGAAGATGAGAAACGAACTGTGAATTCCCTGCTCCGCCTGGCCATCCAACAGAAGCTAGCTCTGACGCAACGCCTAGAAGAGTACGAAGTCGCGAGCGAACAGCGAGATTCCCGCGTTTTATATTCACATTCACAGGCGCCACCCTATGGTATCCCTTCTCAGCACCAAGTCTTTCAATCGAGCAACCCCATTCACACGGGTAACGTGAACAGTCTATTACCAAGCCCAATGCATCCAGCTCAATCCTCCTATCCAGTTAGCATGCTCAATCAACGACATCCAGCCCCTGCAACATCGCACTATGTTGCTCATCCGGACCCAGCCTCCACTAACCTTCCCAACATGTCTGCTATGTCAAATCCCGTGTTACCCCTACATCACACCGTCCTCAGTCCCCAGCACTATAACCCCAATAATCAGCCCGGTGCAAACACGAAACCAGTTTCCGCTGGAGTAGAAAGGCAGAAAGTGAGTGTAATACGTCAGATAATTTGAATAAGAGCACACCTCTTCATTGGACTGTTCCTGCAGCATACTTTACGACTAATTGAGATCTCAACGGTGCCTTGCAACCAGCTGACCGTCCATAACAAAGTAAGGAAGGAAAGGAAAGTGAATCCAGCCACATTTGTTTGCCGTATCATCGACTAGATTGTTGGAGAATGAATTCGGCGGTGATCCACTTGAAGAGCGAGAGTGCCTGACCAGCTTGGCGACTCATGTCATGACATGGGCAATGTTATGGGTTACAGGAAAACAAAGTGGGGGGTCAGCGTGTGAACGCAATCTCCGTCTGTCTAATAGCGGCAACAGGGCTCATCATTAAGCGGTTCCACTTTGGTAGCCCAAGTTTGGTTAGCCTGGTGTGGTGACCTGAACTCGTGAGCGAGCAGCGAGGTATCCTTGTCAGTGAACAACGAGCAAGGTGTGTTACAGGCTCTCAACTATTTTTTATTTCCCAGCTTTCGATGTGTCAATTGTCATCCTCCTTTCCTCAAATTTGATTTGTCCCACTTTCCTACAATAAATCTGCATGTTTGTCTGGCACGCGTCTGGCTATAGAAGAGGATCATGGGAACGGTTCATAAGGGTCTGGTAAACACTCGGTGGTTTCATAGCTGAGCAATGTTTCGCTTTTGACACACAAACTTCAGGCCAAGTGAGTAGATTACCAAGTTAGCAGACGGAGAACCAATCAGCGAGATCTCTTCCGATTAACACACTAGATCAGTGTTGAATGTTGCTTGAAAGATCTTGTCGGTTAGTGTGGTTGACTATATCTTACAGTTGATGAGTTGGGGAAATTTCACTTCAGTTTTGATCAGGTTTGGGTCCTTGGTCTTCTGGTTCAGGGCGCTTCAATTGATTCTTCATCTTGGGTGCCACTGGTAAATTTTGTTGGTCTTTTTAGGTTTGTAAATGCTATGACAATTTGGTTGGGGGAGGTTAGGTTAAATTTTTGGTAGGTTTTGGTTCATGCACTTCATATGTAAGCTACTTCTGTTGCTGACTCCTATTCGCTGATAACCGTGTCGGCTGATCCAAATCCGTTCTCCCCGCGTCTGCCAGTTCTACACCTAGTCTATTTACACTGGGATGTCTGGCGGTTTCCACCACCTTGGCCATCAGTCTCTGTGGCCCCCTCCTCAAAACTTCAACATCTTCTAAATCTTTTTTGTGTCTCGTGTCCAGTGCATGATCCGCCATTGCTGAGTCTTTCAGTAACGCTCGATATTAATCTGCGTTTCTCGGCGGATTGTTTATTTTTTCGCTCGCTAATTCTGATGTTAAGTTCTCTGGCCGCCTGTCCTATATAGACCCTAGTGCAGTCGTTGTATTTACTCTTGTGGACACAGTCCCTGGTTCTAATCGCTGGGAGGCGATCCTTCAATTACACCAGTGCGGAGTTCATGGTGTTTCCCTTCTGGAATGCTGCTCTCATTTTAATCGTGTTTAGGGTCCTAATGACAGATGTCCCTGGTTTATATGAATTAACAGCAGACGCAATCCATTCCCCGTTGGGTTTCGCCATAGGTACAGACACCCTTCGTAATTGACACCTAATCAAACTAACTGGATATCCACTACCCCAAAGTTTGTTCTTTACTTCAATTTGGGCAGCTGTCCGATCAGCTTTTTCTGTGCACAGGGCCCTTACTCCGCTAAATATTGATGGGCGGATAACAGAAAATACCAGCTGATTGAGGAGAACTGTAACTTATTTCTCAACAGTGTCGTTGCGGTAACTGGAATTAACTGGTGAACGAGGGCGAAATCGAGTCATGGACAGCAGTTGGTTACTGATAGTATCGGAAAGTAGTTTGTGCGTGTGCGTGAAATTCTTTTGCCCGAGCGTGGTTTACAGGGGTAACAGCGTGCTTGTTCCTGGTACCAAAGAGGCTCAATCCATTCAAATTCCTTGGTCCTTTGGTAACTTACTTTCTTGAATTGTCATATTTTTTGCACCCAAAAGAACCCTTTTTCCTTCCCGGAGCCGCGCTCTTGACTTTATTGGCTTTTTGTGGACTGTGTGGCCTAATAGGCATTTTCTATTTTTCTTTCAGCGTGGCCCGCGACAAAAACGCGATGGATAGCCAATCATGTAGCTTGTAAAAAAGGGTTCCAACTGGTACAAACACAACATACACTCCAGTCTCATATTGCTTTGCTGCAGGACTTAACCAGACTCGTTCGTTTTCACTCCCCGGATAATCATTGCTTCCATTTGACATGTCCATCACGTCCGCCAGAAACACTGTTCCATCTACTAGGTTTTCACAATGAACATGGCCGCACTAATCAGGTTCAAGTTCTGGCACATGCAGTTCACATTACACCTCCCTCTGAAACGCCTTAACTACCCCGTCACCCAGTTTATTTGATAGACTGGGTGACTGTCACCTTTTTCCCACCCCAGCCACATACACAGACCAGACGTATGCTGCATCCTGAGCGCTACGACCCATCTTCACCTATCTCATCTCACCCACACCAACTTTTGTTCCAGTGAGAAGAATGTGATCTGCATAGCATTGTTTTGGTGCACAACTACCTGATTTCCCTCTCCGTGAATGGTAATAACCGTTTATTCATTTGTTAGTTCACTTTTTTTCCCATGCCAAAATTATTTTTCCATGGCTCCCCCCCTACACACAACAAGACTGTTGATTTTCCTTTCAACTTTTACCGTACCCCTAACATAACCCGTTTGCAACTTTTTACGTATCATCATCTATCGTTCTTCTTGTGCATTTAACTTACACACACACACCATCCCCCCCACAACACGGCAATGTCGAGGAAATTGTCTCATGTATATGTAAAGCTTGATTTTATCGTCGTCCGATTTCGCACGCTAATATCCGTGAAAGACAAGTAGATTATCTCTGCGTGTTTTTTTGTCTGCAAGTAATGGTGCGGGGAGATAAGTTGTGCGGTCTTTAGGTGTGGGGGGTCCACATCGAGTTGCTCCTGTGGCTTCCTCAGTTAGGGCCACCAAGGAGAAACATCCCAGTCGGTCCTATTTAGATGCTGCCTTTTTGAGGGAATCAACTTTACCAACCACTTGAGCAAACAATTCAGACACACCATTTTCAGCTAAATGATGGGGCTAGAAAAATGTTCTTGTAGACCTCATTTGTAGGGTCTCTAAGCATCTATAGTTCACCATGAAGGGGCCGTTATTATCAGCGATAACCTACACCACCGTAAGATTCGAACGCAGCGTGAGAACGGCGACCTCTCTACAACGCTCTAATTTGTGCAAGCGTGGTTACGTTCACGCATTCTATACCACCCATCCATGCCCACTTACATTTCAAGTCCATTAACAATGTTCATAATACCCGACCCCAAAAGTAGTGACAATCAGCACCGGTCACTTCTTGAACTCGCCTGCGGTGGTCATTATCTGGCGCACCATCCTATCTGGAAAGGAAGAAATGGGTCATCGTAGCATGGTTGGAAATCAAGTCAGCCAGTATTAGAAATGTAGTTTGATTATTGGGTGCTCCTTGATTCACATACTAGCAACCGTCTGTTGGTAATGTGTTGAAATGTTGGTAGCTCGGGTGAGTTTATTGGTTGTTGAGCAGGTGGCCGATCGGTTCGCCGAGCTTGGCAACTGGCTTGGAAACGTTTCGTCACCATACGAGGAGACATCATCAGTGCGCAGTCGAGTGGGTACTTCTTCCTTGCCTGCATGCGTTTATATAGCATTTGAGGACTACTTATTGTCTTCTAACGTAATTGGCTACCTGGGGGGTAGCGACTTTCGTGAATATTTTGGTCCGTTTGTGATCTTTGTTGCGTTGTGGTCTGCGTTCCTTTGTGTTGATTGGTTACCTCAACGCCTCCTATTTTCAGTATTTTCTTCTCTGACCTTGATTGACATTGCTTTGTGGTCTCTCGAGCTTGATTGGTTGGTTGCATCATCCTATTTTTTCCGTTGTAACGGTTAGCGTCCCTGCGTCCGCCGGTTAATTCGGTGCTTTTGTTTATTGGTTGGGCGCCTCCTCCAATCAAATTGATGTATCCGTTTGAATGGGGCATTCCTGCTTCTCTTATGAGTTCCTCGTCTGGTTACTTTTGCAGCTCAGAACTCTGTGGTTTTGGCGTTCTCTTGCTCTTAGTGATTGGTAAATGGGATCAATTTCGATATGTTTGTTGATAGCTGCTTCAGTGGAGTACCACACTTCCATAAATTCACGTTCTTTCTTCGTTCTTGCTTGGGCCAGTATGCGAAAGCCGCTCCAGTCGAACTCGTGTCCTTCCTGATCTTTGTGTACAGAGATGAGGGAAAATTGATCGTGTCTTTCAGTGGCGAGCTTGTGTTCATGTATTCTGGTGGAGAGCTTCCATCCCGTTTGTCGTAGTCCTTGCATTGGATCCTGTATATGATATTGTTCTTCATCATTGGATCCAATTTCTCTTTTGCTCTTGATAATGTCCTCTGCAAAGTGTTCACAGGCTTGTAAGCGACCGTTGTATTGTGCTGTCGTAAGAGCCTTGCCGTCATTTCAGCGGTGCTATTGATGTATGGGAGTGTGACTCGTTTGCTTCCATTTCGTGCTGTTGCATCGATCGTATTTGGCTTCCTGAATGATCTCCAGATGAAATTCCTCGGATATCCATTTCTCTGGAACAATTTGTGTAGACGTTTTTCTTCGATCTTGGATTCTGTTGTGCTGCAGTTTGTCTCGATCCGCTTGAAAAGTGTCCGAATGCAGCTTCGTTTGTGACAATTTGGATGGTTGCTGTGGTGGCTGAGGATATGGTCCGTATGCGTCGCCTTTCTGTAGACCTCAGTTTGTAGCTGTCCGTTTGGCAACCTGGTGATGCGGACGTCCAGAAATGCCAGTTTTCCGTTGTTTTCTTCGATTGTGAATTTGCTGTCGTCGAAAACGTTGTTTAGCAGTTGGCTTACTCGCTCCTTTTGATGATCACAAAAGTGTCGTCCACGTAACGGATCCATATTTTGGGAATAATATCGGGCAACACAATTTGTTCCAATTTTTGCACTGTGATTTCTGCAAGAAATCCTGAAATTCGCGATCCCATTGGTGTCCCTCGTAGTTGGTCATAATATTCTCCGTTGAACTCGGAATATGTGATCAGTCGAGTAATCGTATGGTGACGAGACGTTTGCAAGCCAATTGCCAAGCTCGGCGAACAGATCAACAGTCACCTGATCAACAACCAATAACAACCGTCTCCTTGAATTGCCTTCTCTACGTGATCACGATGCTTTGCATTTTCCAACAATCCAGTGAGCTGGTCACCGGTTTCAGAGGAAACACTCCAAGGACAATGATATTTTGATATCGCCGAATAGGCACGACATTAGATGGTGAATGATCTACGCGAATGATTGAGATTAATGGTCGTGGTTAATTCGATGTTCCGATTCTAGTGGAGTGCTAGATTGTAGAATCTCGGAAATTAATCTGTCCAGAATCCAGAAACTAAGCGAAATGTCAATAAAGGTAGAAAATGACCGTATCCCATGGGTAACTGTTTTCGTAAGCACCCTGCAGGGAAGTTGTCGCGTTTGGCGGCGTCAGATCCAGTGGTTCACTGGATCACTGTTCACTTCGCGCCAGGTATCCCATCTTAAAAAGACACTTATCAATGTTGATCTGATGTTAATGAATGGACCACGTTTCCGTTACCTTCAGGGTGAAGGAACTGCGGTATCTGTGTGCAATACAGATGAAAATAAATGTCTTTGGACCCTCAGATACTCCAAAAAACCTGTTTCATGCAGTCAGTTCGGGTCCGAAAACTCCGTCCGCGAGGATACAGTCTTTGTCAGAAGGGGAATCTGCGTCTAGAGGAGGCTTTGGGTGGTACGCACTATGACTGGCGGTAATTCAGGTACTAGGCTCAGAAAAGCGGCCCAAGAGTTTACGTCAACTCTATATGTACCAACCATCAAGCTTTAACAGCCATTGTGATGTCCGAAGTTCGACATATATGGTTGTCTCCAAAACAGCAATACAGTCAATAAACACATGGTGGTTCTTCACCAGAGGACCTTGCCCATCACATGATGTCTAATGGAAGGACGAGTCGTACGGCTGTGTCCTTAAGTGGCCGCATCAATGATTCACTCAAGACCTTATTGAATTTCACTGGAATTTTCCGGATGGGTCAAATTCGAAAGACAAGCGTAGTTAAATGTGCTTCCGAGTACACTGTAATTCACATGTATACGAGATGTAGGTTGCTTATATTTTCACAGAACTCAGCCTGGACGTCCTTTCCAAAAACATCCACTAGCAATGATATTTCCTCACTCAACTTGTCCTCCACCTTAGCTTAAATCTGACTGGGACAAAACTGTTAAAGTGTGTTCCCCAGTCCTAGTAGTTTTTTTGCGCTACACCCTTCATCGATTATGGACATGGTGCGTTCGAGTCATTAGGACATTGAACAGGGATTCCCTATTCATAAGTAGATGCAACATTTGAATGTCTTGTGATGATGGAAAAAATAGATTTGGAATTAAAAAGGGTTAAATATATTGTAAACTCTTCACAGGCATAATTGGCACCTCACTCGTTGAAATCGTGGTTCCGAGTAAATCATTGAAACCGTCAGCTAAATCAAATCTGTCTGATACACTGTCTGATAACCGAGGCTTCTCCACTGTATTGTCGTGAGCATCAGTTTGTATGGTATAACGAAGTGCACATAACCAGAATGAGATGTAGGCCTCCCCAAACTTGTATGTTTTAGAGAGACTGTGGTGACGCGGGATATGTGTCGTCCTAGGTCGAGGCTGCTCAGATTGTTGTGCAGTGAACATATACTGGAGGATGAATAGTGCAAACGAAACTACAGTCCTTAAACAGGACTTTAACCCGAAACCTCTCTTTTTGCGGGAGGGTCTTTACCATGTGTGCTGCCCTGCGTCCCGTAGGTGCAGTTGAGATCCGCAGTGAGGTGTGACGAATAGGCTCATCGACTTTTTATAATTGCTGTTTTGTTTTGTCATTGAATGGTGGCTGAAATTCTGTGTGACACAGAACTAGTTTCCTGTTACAGACGTTTCCACGCTTGCTTCTTTCTGCAGTCTTGTGATGACAGCTTCCTTGTTGATATTTCCTTCACTGTAGTTTGAACAGTCCTCCCAGTATCATGCAGAAATTGTTTTAAATTATCCATACAAAAGAGGGAAAACACTGAACTTGAGTTCCATCCTCATTATAACATTTCAGTAGTGCACATCCATCACCTTGTCAGAATTCGAACCTCGGAGGTATGGCAGGTAAGGCAAGCCTTGTACAGTTACCAAAACAGTGCATACCGAACCAGCTGAATTATGAAGTCTGAACTGGCCAAGATGTTCTTCTTGCTTAGAAGATTCGTTTGGTTTATACAACGCCTCGAAACACAACCCAATAACCACTCTGATTCAGTCGATCAACTCTGCTGTCTATCAGAACCTACCAATCAGGTTGCCCCAGACTAAGCAAAATAATTACGCGAAGAGAGGAGGAGGGATATTCAAATGACACTGCTGTGAATACTAAACTTACAGATCCCGCGTCTACGTATATCTGGTTTCCTTGCTATTTTTAACCCTTTCATTGACCCGTCGACTGGTACTGGTAATCGTTGGTGTTGAAGATATATACTACTAACACATGCCAAGTCATATTTAAATCTGTTCACTGGTGACTTATTACAGTCAATCAGCAACCCATAGGCATGACTATACCGGGATTCCTAAACCAGTCACCTGGCATGCGAGGCGGGCGTGGTACCAATAATCAGTCGGCGAACACTGGAAGCTGAAAACTCCTCGTCTATTGCGTCCTTCTGTCAGTTCGTGTTTTTCATTTCCCAGGCTTCCGGTCTTGGGCGTGTTGCTGTTGGTCACGTGATATGCGTGGGTGGGTATCGTCACACCGCTCCGACGCGCTGATTGGCGCTCTATCCTTTAAATTACTTTGCGCCAATAGGCATCAAAGTTTGGTGTGTTCGTGTTTTTTTGTTGGTCTTATGATGATTCGCTGACAGACAGTCTGCTCTGCCACATTGGTTTCCATTTAAAACATAAACGAGATTCAATAAAATGCGTCTATCTGAAAACATGAAGTATTGCAATCCGAATTAAACTATCCGACGAATGTTTTGAGCTTCAACTCTACTGCATTGGTCCTTCTCGAAGGGGAAGACCGGAACCGGAGGAAATCGTTTTCTACTTTTAGAATTCCATAAAACCCGTCTATGGATTCGACTCCGATAGTCTGCCAAACCACTATAAAGAACAGATGAGTGGATGTTCCTCCCCTGAATTACAGGTAAACACACTTGATGGTAACAGGCGGTGATTGACTGCGACGAAATACTCTATTGCGGTCGGCTATTACAGTCGTGAAGTTAACTAAGTCTTTAGATAATCAAGGACGTAGAACCGGGAAAAACTGCAGCGTTAGGAAGGTAGGGCCACCATGCTGATTTATAGAGCCATAGCAAGTGATGTTGGATAGGGGATACGCTTTCTATCACGTGTTCGCCGACGTGTGTGTGTTATTTGTGTGGTCTTGAACATGTGGTTCACCAGCGACCGCCAACTGGTGGAACAGGGTCTATACGAGCTTTCATCGGTAGATTGACCCAGAGCTTTGGACAGAAATGTGAGGAAATCTTGAGAATGTCGGTGGTTCAAAGTTCACTTTGATTATTGGCCTTATGCTGGACCCAACGAAGCAGTTCTGTTGCCTTGAAAACTCATCAGCGGTCGACTCATTCTCAGCCATATAGAAAGGAATATGGTATCTATGTTAGTGGTCCGATGAATCGATCATCTGGGTTGTTCGTTTCCGTTTTTCAGCACAGCCATCAATTATGAGACCAGCAGGTTTCCAAGTCTAACAGAGTAGCAGAACCGACAAGCACTGTGAATGAATACTACTTCCGAAGAGAGATGGAGAAGGTGTGGAGGTTTGTGGCACTGGAAGCCGCCATGTTCAAATCCGCCTTGTTGTTGGACAAACTTTGTAAGGTGGCTGACCGCAATTTGCAAGTAGTACGATTTTTCTAGAGATGCTGGCGACACCGTTGGTCAATCCCAGACTAGTAATGTCAAATCTAGTCTGATTGTGTGTTAACAACATTTAATATGACAACAAATACCTGGTGAAAGCGGCCCTTTATTCAGGTGGTGAAATCACAGCCGTCCTAATCCCACAATGTTGGCAATGTTTTGGAATATAGGTAGCTCGGGTGCGCTGCTTGGTTGTTGGTCTGTTCTCCGAGCTTGGCAGTTGGATTGCAAACGTTTCATCACCAATCGAGGTGACATCGTTAGTGCGGGGTTGAGTGGGACCCACTCAACCCCGCACTAACGATGTCACCTCGATTGGTGATGAAACGTTTGCAATCCAACTGCCAAGCTCGGCGAACAGACCAACAACCAATCCCACAATGTACCTGAACAGGCGCACTTTTGGATATTGTGTACCCTAATGAGGTTGAGTTTTCTGGCCACATTCGGTAACCTGTTATACTGTACTAATGGGGCTGGCAAACTACGAAGTTGAATGCATTTCAGAGCTCGAAAGGTAAGTGGTGCGAGATCGTTACAATTAAGATCCACGCCTTAGCAAGCAGCGCTTTAATGTATACAGCTTGCCGATGGTATGAGTTAGACTGAATTCGTGTGTGCCTTTTACAAGTTAAACGTCTTATTAGGAGGGCGATGAAAGCTTTTCCAGTGCTGAATGGATTTTACTGTACATGCTCTTGGAATTACTACTGGGATTCTACTCTCTTAGGAATGCGATCAAGACAAGCGGATGCGATTCAATCAGATTGGTGGTTGCCTCTCAGAAGACCTGAATAAAGAGAAAACCACACCGAATGATTTACACGTTCAGCCGTGTTGTAATATCATAGGGCGTATCCTTAGCTGGGAGGAATGCTTCAGTTTATTCAGTGCCGAGAATTTTTAAAGCACAAAGAGCTGAGAAGGCACTGAGTGAAAGGTGTCACTGGCCTGACAGTGGTAATGTGATTATAGACCAAAAGAAAACAAAACAACTCATTCGTCCACAGCTCTAACTTCAAAGCACAATGTCACATCGTTTTTTATTCGACCCTTCACTAAAAAACCAAGGGGATCAGATTCTCACAAATTATTGATGAATCGGTCCTCGATGTCAAGAATGTTCACGTCAAAACAATTGGCTTGAAGGCAAGGAACAACTTACCTGCTAACGTAGTGTCTGTTTCGTGCTGTAAAACCCGTCAATGGTCAAGGGACCAAATCTAACCCACAGCAGTCTTAACGACATCTCGCCTTTTTCAAACTGTACCCTGGGTCTACCAACACTCGTTTCATCGACACCTGTCACCCAGCACAAATCAGGTTCATCCAAACAGGCTACAAGATCCGGTTCGCATAGTTTGTCGTGGTAGTAACGCTTGCGCTATTGATTGTCTGGTCGAGTTTCATCTGTCCTCACATTATTTTGCCTTCATTCAACAGCCGTAAATGTGTGCTAACAAAAGGTGCTACATTAACCGTTTTTTCGCATGTCAGTCACCGACTACACTAGTTCGTCCCACTAGGCGCTTGGCTTCAGTCTCTGTCACTTATGGGAAAATGACTATGGCTCTGTGATTGAGATGGATAAATCTTCATATTTCACTGTTTGAGGAAGTTTTGACACCGGTTAATCTAATGGTAGCAGGTATTCGTGTAGGTAGACGGGAAATCCATCCCCTTACAAGTAAAGTGACCTAACCTTAACCGCTTACCATTCGCGTGATTAACTGATTCATGTGTTTGCATGACAGTGTGTTAGTCGTCACAAAAATCCTCGGACGTTTCGGACTTTGCCAATCTACTACAGCACGGGAATATGGCAGGTTAATTGAGGTAATGTGAGATCGGATTACCTCAACAACAGCTGACACCATACCTATCCACGTTGCCTAGAATGCTGTTGATAAGCATTCGGTAGTTTCAATGATTCACTGGTAAATCACGGATCTTCACTGGCTCCCCGCTTTGAGATGGCTGAGTTCTTAAGGCGCGAACCTAGTGATCGGAAGGTCCGGAATTCGAAAACAGCCGCGGCATCTTGACTGCTTTTGTGTGGGCTTGGCACCTTGGTCAAACCTCAGCCCTCATGCTTCCTTTCGGGTGGTATGGCAGCTAGGCAGCCAGGTATTACAGCTGCGTGGCTTCACTATACCGCTACACACGGGCAATTTAATAAACGTCTTACACTGTTTCCGAAGCTAAGCAAAGCCATGAACTTCCAACGGAATAGTTTACAAAGCTATTTTCGATGAGATAGTGGTTCTGTGCTAGAAGTAACTGCTTCTACTCAATAACAGAAAAAACGTGTTTTTTTTTGTGGCGAGTGGGTTGCATACGCGATTTTGTCGAAGCTTGACCTCGTCATTACGTCGGTCTAGACTATCGCCACTTTTTTCGGAATGAAGTTGAGCTGTTCTTAGACGAAACGAATGCGGTACGATGCTAAGAACGTTGATCAGCCAACAATGCAGGTCGCCGATCACGCTAAGTTTGTTTGCTAGCAAGCTACTTACGTCGGAATTTCGTCAGACCGTATCATCCTTGATCCAAGGAGGCGTAGAAAGATTGAGAAGTACACATCCTAAGGTCGGATGAGCCCTTTCAGAAAGCAGTACCTGAAAGTAACACATAAGTTATCTCCCTTATAATCGAGCATACTGTATTCTTGTGAACACTGACGCGAAATACCGATAGCTTCGCGTGGAATGATATGAACCATTTAAATAGGTGACACATCTGTGGACGACACCACTCCAATTGGTGAGATATTCTGCGACCAAAATTCGGCTAAAAGAAGCGTGGAGATTTCAGTCGATGAACTAAAAACTGACGGTGTCTTGAATCGGCGGGGGGTCTACAGTTATCCGAAAAGGACATACAGTACCTGTCGTTTTTGCGTCAAACTGGGACAAAATGTGGTTTTCTTAATTTTCTACTTGCTTGTATCCATTCGCTCACGGTTGAAAACTGTCTCAAGAACAAGCCCCATTAGGGTATTTTCAGTAACTTTGTAACAACTTTCCTCTGCATGGTAAGCAACTTGATGCAATCAAAAAATTACATTGGTACTACCCTACGTGCACGGTCGATACTTTTTTATTCCCTCAGTCAAGCGACGGGTGCTCTGCGGACGTGGGCATAATTGTGATGAATTTTTCACTACTAGTGAGTAGTCCGGGATTTGGTGAATTCGTGAGTACAGTCATGGTGCCTTCCACGCAAAAGAAACTTCCCCTGGAGGTTGATTCCCAAATAATTATGATCGGAAACATGTTTTCAGTACTGAATCTGCTTAGGTACCATTTTTTAAGCTGCTGCCCATACATCGGCCACCCAGCGATACATCTTTTGCTTTTGTTTTTGTTCACACGGGGTCGATCATCACCATGACGATGGTGCCGTTATTTTTGAGTTTTTAACTCCAATGCTTTTTGAACTTTACTGAGGCAGAGATAGCATTATCAACTGTGAACTAAAGTACCATATGACCAGACGTTCGTCTTGACACATAGGCTTAGGACAAACCAATGGGTTTCACAAACGAGCCAAATCCTTTTGGATCAAAATCCCTGCACAAGTCAGCAAATAGGAAAATACGCAATTAATATTAGGAAAATGAATATCCTCAATCAGTCATCTTGATCAGCGAATTGTCAAACGGCCTGTGAGAGTTACCCTAGCCCCAGTTATGCCCGTATTCCTCATTTTAGGGGTGTGGGTTTGTAATCAACAGGCTGGTGACCGTCTCAAATAGCAAGAACTGAGTTATCAGTTGCTTGTACAGTTTTAAACCCAGACTACCCTAGGACTGATTTCAACACCTTTGCATACGTTGCACTATACTTCAGAGTCATTAACTCCTATTGAGCAAGATGGAATTGTTAGGCTAATTCGTAACAGACAACCGGGCCTACGTGTAACGTTGCACGGTACCTATTGAAAAGGATAGGCTTTTGGTGTCAAACTGTTATTCAGTTCTAATTACCTCTACATGTAAGGGAATCGAAATCAAACTGTACTTGATCTATAGCTACATGGAACGGTGCTACCATGTTCCCTAAGAGAAGGGTTCAAATGCAGTCCGGAATTTTATAGGTTCACATCCTCTTGTGATGTATACAGATGATGGTTTGGAATTCGGACAAAACCACTGCTTTCTTCAGATCAGATTATATGTCTTTGTTTGACTTGGAAATGATGCGTGCTGCTTTTCATTGGGGTGTAAAGTAGAACATTTATGCAGAGACAATTTGCTTTTACTTCGTGAATCTATAATATGCGCGGGCTTTTCGTGTTGTTGTGAACCCTACACATCCATTGGTCGAACAGAATGGGATAACTGGTTGGATTTTCAAATAGAGTCACATGGCAAACGAGTCACAGCGAGGGCTAGAAAGACCGGTTGGATTTTGGAAGGCAGTCGCCAATGTGTTTTTCTTTGAAAGCACATCAAGTTTCAGAATCATGTGACGGATGCGCACGACGTGATGAAGGAATTTAAGTAGCAACTGACAATTATGCGAATGATCAATTTATGATCTACCAGCGTCGACCAAAAAGTAGACTTTCACTGTTGATGGACAAACTACGAAGCTGCAACATGAAATGAAGGCAACCAGAGGCAAAGTGAATCCTGCGCGTGTAGGGTTTCCTGTTCAATTGGGTAAAGAACTTGTGAGGCATTGTGCTGCGATTGCTAACTAGGTGTGAGCGCGTAAGCGTATCGATCACTTAGTTCTATGCTTTCATTAACGGTCAGCGCTTTGTATTGATTTGTCTTTGCGAGAAAATAACTTTTAGTCAGTTAGTCGATTAGCCCTCTGGACGTGCTCACTTTTCACTGGACTGTGATGCACCCAGCAGAACAAGGGGCGATACTGAAAATTTCACATAATTGATCACAGTGGACCACTGCATTACGTCGAATGGCAGTAGTGTCTAGAAAGTGCTCTTTTCGTAAACTTAGGAACCTCTAGGGTCGACATGACATTAGTCTGTAGTTGAGAGGCCTAGAACGCGGCAGCGCGTACAGTGTTGCTTTGTGTGAAGCCTAGCCAAAGCCTGCTGAAAAGAAAAGAAGACTGCTTGCCTTTGACAATCGGTGCGTTCGAAGCATTGGACATGAATCATGACAACATCCAAGTAGGAATACTGATGTGAGAAGAGTAGTTTTTGATAACAAATCAGCTACTTTTTGAGTTGATAAGTTGATTCGGCTGCGCTCCTCATGCCCTGCTCGCTGAAGACAGTTCCCACGGGGAGCCACTACAAGGTGGACAACACACGACCGGGAGACGAAGAATGAAGAACTTGGCAAACCGTTTTGTGTGCACCGATGCACACCGTCTGTGACTTTGGGTGGCAGAGACCCATGAAATCAATGGTTGGAGGTACTCAAGGAGCCGCTAGTAGTTGAAGACTAAACTGGCAGCTGAATTGCTGATCCAAGGGAGAGGCACTACCGTAGTGCTTCGCGACCCAGTGGTAGTTATGAAAACAGAAGCGATAGGATTACATATTAAAATGTTTCATCTACTTTATCCGCATTTTCACCAAGTTAGAAGTCTCGGTGAATATGTACTGCAGCTCACACTTATTTCATTCAAAATGACCTTTCAGTCCCTGAGACAATGTTCCTGTAGTAGTTATTTACGTAGCCTTTTCTCTGGGAAAAAATCATTACTCGAGCGACAAAATCGTTGACGAAATCTGGATGGCCCTTTCTGAGATTGAAAATCCTGCAGAAATGAAAGGTGGTTCTTGTAAAGCCTCTTAGAAGGTGCCCCATCTCTTGGTAAATTATTTTACTGAGTAGGGGAAATGGGTGTTTGACGCACTACTGTTGTAACAAATTGCTGTGCCCGCTCTAGTGCCTTAGTATCGGGAAAACACTCAAACACAACAGCTCTGTCAAGAACTAGCAAATGCAAAAGTTACAAGGGGTCTCATGGTATTTTAAGCGCTCTTTGGACCTTCAATCCAGGCTGCCTGATTGGCGTTGGGTGAACACTCATCATCGTCGGCCGTTGCTGCATTGATTGACTGCTTGACTGGCCTGGATGCTTGATGGCTTCCCTACTGCGATTTTGGCGAAGTTTGAGGGTCTCAGTGGGCTTCGGGCAATTTGTAATTAGTTTCAGGAATCTGACCTTCGCGACATCTATCTTGGTGAGATAGCGGAACATCAAGCATGCGAGCACAAGTCAGCAGAACCACTGCGTCACGATAGGCTAATTCGCAAAGCAAGAATAACACTATGCTGTGGCAAACCACTGTAAGTCGCTGCATTGTATTCACAGTAGTTCTTGAAAATCAAATTCTTGATAAAATATTCATAAATACGCTGCTGAATTGAGAAGACGAATCACAGATTTTATGTACCCCGAATTTGCCTCTGTTTTAGAGCCACAGATTTGTGAGTTAATCAAACTACAACGAGTGACCGTTTTTGTGTTGGTGGGGAGAGAAAACAGATTTACTGTTAACTTATTGCTGGAATAGAGAAAGTTCAAGAAAATTGCTTGCCCGATGAATCGATGTGGCGAAGAATAACAGGGAACAAACCCAGGTTAGTTTTACGCATGGCACTCAACGTTTCCGCTGACAAATAGCTGATAGGCAACACCTCTTCAGGAAAAAGGATTTGATTGATGTCGATTATTGGGTTTCTTTCCTATTGATCGGCCGACACCTTCCGTACTTATGTTTAGTTTGGGGGTTTCAATACGCGGTTCATTTCAGATTGGTTTACATGTCAACTCATCGACTGAGGTCGTCACGCAATTGACGAATGTGGAACGCTTTCGAAGTTCGCTAGACCTGCTGTTGATTGGTCGACATACGGAACATGCGTTAGAACCAATGGGCTTTTGGAAAACAAAGTAGCACCGGCACGTGAATGCAATTGGACAACTGTTCGATTCACATGTGAACTATCACAGTTCCCTCGGTCACACAGTCCCCCAGAGTTTGAGGAACATCGACAATCTCGACAAAATTTCATATTCAAATCGACTGAACACAGACATACCTCATTAACCCCCGCTCCGTAATCTGGATGAAACTTTTGGAGTCACATCAAAACTTTGTCATTGGACTTATTGTGAATGGCCGTTTCATCCAACAGAGCATGATTACAGACATCCAGGAACAACTGTAAAAAATGAAACAAATCCAACACCCGTCCCATCTCTTGGCCTATGGCGTGATTATCGCGCTGCTTAGTACGGGTCTATACGCCGCACAACTGTTTTTTGTGTTCATCTCGGAAAACGATTCCCCATGGTCCTGGCCGAAAGGAAATCTACCAGTCGGTTACCTGTCAGCTAGCGTGATGCTTATTTCACCAGTTTTCTGTTTTGCGGCTGCCTGCACACGCATCCGGAAATGGTTAGTTCTGGCGATGTTTCTAGCCATCTGCAGTACGGCTGTCTCGATCGCATTGGGTATAAACGGGCTGGTAGAATATATGGATGAGTCTGAATCTCAGTTCGCCCTCTTCACTATGAGTGCACTCAACGTTGCCGCTGGAGGCCTTTGTGGGATCTATGTGATACTCATGTTTACCGACGTATGTGAATGTCACTCGAGGAAAAAGATCAATGAGGAACGGCCTCCGGATCTACATCCACAACCTGTATCCGTTCCTAGTCACCCAGAAAACATATCTTATGTGGAAACAAATGTGCCTATGGATAATATTCCCCCTGCATATCCGTATGTCGCGCAGAATTCGATGATTCCGTGCGCACCATCTGAAACTAACTATCTTAAACCCGGAACGTGGCCAACTGCACCGCCTCCATATGAGCCGTAGTAGGATATTCCCACAGCTTCGAACCTCTACAGCTTGGTATGTGACAGCCATCATCCACAGTCTGGTAATCGACAAGCAGTTCCCCAGCTTCCCCTTCTCCTTTGATTTCATTCCAGAAAAAAAGAGAATA
Organism: Opisthorchis felineus; assembly: GCA_004794785.1. Taxonomy (NCBI): domain Eukaryota; kingdom Metazoa; phylum Platyhelminthes; class Trematoda; order Opisthorchiida; family Opisthorchiidae; genus Opisthorchis; species Opisthorchis felineus. Next base: position 66,980 of record SJOL01002175.1, on the reverse strand, counting down.
CATTTTAAACTTGTTGCACAAAGTTTTAGTACCTAATTTCAGTATGGTGTTAAGTTTTGGATGCCGCAGACTATACGGTAAATCCGTTGAACAGGAGGTACATCCGATTCGGAAAGTGCACCACTTTTCGTACGCTTATGACTGAAATCCTCATAAGAGTTTGACTTACTCAGTTCATCCAGGTGAGATGTAGTAGACATTTTCTCGCCAGGCTAAAAGCCTCTCTTAAAGGGACAATGAGACTTCATGATGGACATTTACTATTGCAAATGTTTTCAACTGAGATTTCATCCTGTCAGTGAAGCTAATCTGTGCTGAAAAGCCGAGAAGCACTTTACAGATGTTTCATTCTTATTGGTAGCCACCAGCAGCGTGTAGCTCACGAAACCGCGACTTTCCGGCCAGTCGTTGAACATTTAGCCGTTAAGCCACGGGCGGCTGAACATCACTGTGGTTAGCTGTTTTACATATGTTCCCATCCTGTCCTAAACTGTTCGCAAACTTGCGGGGTCAATGAGTCCAAGATGCCAAGGTAATTGGGAATCGCGGTAGCTGTTTTTTTACAAAAAGTGAATACGGACTGACTGACGCAGCTTTTTAAAACGCACAAGTAGATGCATCTCATAAAGGAAACTAATCACAAGGTTGCTGAAAACTCCTCGACATCCCACGACCTGCTTCGCCCTTCTTGGTGCTCGTCAGGTAGGCACATTCCCCGAGTTTCAGTCAACCTTATGTTCCGATTTCGAGGAACACATTCATTTGCAAATCAATTTGGTTTTCACTGGAGGCTCAAGTGAATATCCCGTTTATGATGTTCTTCAACTGAATGTGCTGCACAAAGACCGCCTCATGTTTCAGTTGGTACGATATTCGAGATATCGCAGTATATTTTCATGAAGGAAACTACTCACAAGGCGGTCTTTGTGGAGCACATTCAGTTGAAGAACATCATAAACGAGGGATTCAGTTGCGTCCCTCGTGAAAACCAAATTGCTTTGCAAATGAGTGTATTTCTCGAAATCAGTCCAATTTGGGTTCAAGTAGAACATAAGGTTGACGGAAACTCGGGGACTGCGCCTACCTGATGAGCCCCAAGAAGGGCGAAAACGGTCGTGGGAATGTCGAAGAGCTTTCAGCAAACTTGTGAGTAGTTTCCTTTGTGAAAATATACTGCGATCTCTCGAATATCGTGCCAACTGAAACATGAGGCGGCTTTTTTGCAGTACCTTCAGTTGAATAATACCATAAACGAGAGATTCAGTTGCGTCTCTCATGAAAACCCAGTTGATTTGCAAATAGAGGCATCTCACCTCAAGTTGACGTCTTTGGGCAACCATAATAGGGTTTGTTTTCAGGACCGAATGTCAGATTTAATTCGCTTTGTGTGTACACGAGGCAGATCTAACATAGCTACTGGTTAGAAAATCACCGTGGTTGTACTTCGTGTGGGTTATACTCTTGGGGCAAACAGATATTTGTAAAGCGTTAAGGTGTTCTTGACTGTTCTAGAGTAAGGTCAGTGGGTGCACGGACGATGCCCCCAGATTAGTGAAGAAACGTTTATAATCTGGCTACCAAGCTCGGCGAACAGACCGACAACAAAGCAACGCACCAGAGCTAGACATATTCCACAACGCTGCCACACTGATTATTCTCGGTTAGGTATACAGCCGTTTTCTTAACTAAGGAACAGATTTTGGAAGCCCGGAGTTTTTTGGTTGCAATCCCTCCTCCCTATAGGCGACACCTTCTGGTTCCCAGATTGTTCGCTTTCCCATCCTACAGAAAACATCACAGTGGAAATGTACTATACCATTCATCCAACTCTGTGAGTTTGCTATAACTCCAAAGAGTTTACTTCATCAGTGCAGCTGGCACACCAATTAGTTATATAAGTAAATTCTTTTTGACTGTAGAGGACTTTGACCAGCAGATATTTGCGGCGTTGAGCCGCGTACAACACCAACTGTTGGAAAATTTCACAGCCAGAATACCGGTTGATGGTAATATAGCTGGAGGCAAAGCAGCGCGCAAAAAAAAACTCACTGTCTCTGAAGATTATAGTTCTCACCATCGTTTTCATCGCTGTAAGACAATACGTATCCGTGATAAATTATCGAATGTGGTCAACATTAGCCAGATGAAAAAATCTGGTGCATGACAATCTTGATGAAAATAGGCAAAGATGATTGTACGGGTTCATTAGATCCCGCTGACATGTGTGTGAATCACAGATTATCAAGGGTTATGAACACCTGGAGCACTCACCTCGTACAAGCTAGAAGATTTTACCTCATCTTCATCTGGTAACAAATATGATCCCGTTGCCTTAGTACAGAAAACATGCGAGGGAGCAAACCGCTCTAGGAATCATTTTGAAATTCCTTTAATGTGTTTCCCAAACGGAGGACTGAGGTATCCTCGAAAACTCTGTAAAGGGACGTAATGCACTTAGAGGTATTCAGCTGTCTCCATAGGTACCTGTCAATGAGAAATTTTGTTGCAGGCTACCGTAGGTGAAACAAATTTTGTAAAGTCATGTCTGGCATTAGTTTAACCGTAAACTGTATGCCTCAAATGAGATAGTTTCTCTTTTGTAGAGCTTTTAACAGTTCCCTCTGTCAGACAGGTACGCCAGATGGAATTTAGATCCAAATTGGCAACAGTTCAGTCATCGTCATCACCATCGATAGCACGCCGTCAGTGTTTAACAGTGACGCCTTGCTGCCGTTAGTCATGCTGAAACCGATTTGAACCAACTTACATTGAGCTACTCGACGACGGCATAAGTTATCGTGATCGATTGATGCTCAGGACCTATCCCGGGTCCCCATCCTGAAAAGTCGGTTATTACCAGTTAAATTCGTTCACTAGTTAGAGCATTCAAAATTTTGTTACCAAATCATGAATTGGCCCCTTTGGATTTGTTCCAACACTCATATTTTCCGGGTGAATAGGCCTGTGAGGAGTGACCTTCCCTGTGCTCTGTAAAGTGTTCTGTTCCCCTCATTTTCCCTATTTTTCTTCGCTCTCGTTCCAAGTAGATGCCCAGATTTTCTCACCCAATACAGCTGCTTACCTATTTCTTTTATTACCCAGGGAAGGAGTGCACGCTCCAAGTCCAGTCCCAATAAAATCAACGCATTTCGGTATCAGGATGACTTCTGTTGTTCATCAACAAGAGTAACCTTTCTGCATACCTCTTACCAACCACACAAGTGTTTTTCACTATAAATCCACAATGTGTCGACGATTCCTGTTTTAAGTTCATCCACGGTATCGAATGGCTTGTTTCAACTGAAAGTGGACATTGTTATGACGCCTCGTGTCACCAAATATGTCCATTTCCTGCACAGGACAAAGTGGGAATATGAAAAATCCAGATAATCATTTGACGTTTACATATCCCAGAGATAACGTAAATAAGCTGCAAAATTTCCTTTTGGTGCCAGTGTATCTGCTGTGAATTACACCTTCTTCCATAGCCTGCTCATAGAAGACTCAACAATCCGGAACTTCCATCAACAAACATCATTTTCTCCTAAAATTGCTCTAATGAGACGTTATTTTCTGCTTATTCGACTCTCTTTCAGGTACATTTTGGTCGGCAAACCAACCTGCCTTACATTTCTGTGTTCCGAACCCGGAGGTTATCGAAGCAAATTGGGAGATTTGTTTATAACCAGGTCACTTGTTATTTGGTTATAAACGGACCTTAGTACGGGGGTTAGCGGGAAGACCCTAGTTTTCGTTAGAAATCACCAGAGTGACTGTTCAGCAAATTTGATCTTACAAATTTCGTAGTAATTCATCGTGCTTGCTTTCAGATGTTATCATAGGCAAAAATGACTGCTCTGAATGGGTTCCACGTTTTCTCCTCTAGCTGACTCGAATAACTGATTGTTTGCCTCATGCCGACAATGAATGCCAATAGTGATCCGGAAGACTGCAACCCTGACCTTAAAGTTTAGCTCTTTGAACCCTCAGTCAGCTCAGGGGGAGGCTATCGACTGAGTCTATGAGATGGCTTAATAGAGCCGGGAACTCTCTGAGAACGTAACATGAGGTTCTACCAATTTTCTACGTGCCAGTCGAAACCAACAACTAGTTCAGTGCTTGAAAGATTGACCTTGAAAATTCTAGTGCCGAAAGTTAAACGATAGTGGAAAAAAACGGGAAACGGTTCACATTCTATATGTATCTATCTGGCCTGACTGACGGTGTGTAGCTAGTGTGATTATGGCCTAAAGATTATCCGGCACTCTTAAGGATTACTGATCGGGGGTTTTCACCAGGTCTGAACAACACTTTGAGTGTTCGAAACCTTGCACCAGTTTCCCGCGGTTGTTTCATGAAGAATAACATGAAGCTTATTATAGCACCCAATCCTGAGATACAGGTTTATGTTACTTTTTCTAATTAGATCGCGGACAAAGAAACCAGTTCCATCGTTGAAGTGAGGGAACTTGTCAAACGCACCTAATGCATCATTTTCTGGCACAACGTTTGAGCACTGACAAATTCATGCTTATGAAAGGCGCATTTAAACTGTGGGCTCAATCAGTGACACGTACGATAAGTCAGGAACCACTACGGGATCATTCAGCCGACGAAGTGTTCGAGCAATGAGCGACACAAGAGCACAGGTGACACCAGTGAGTGTCATGTACCCAGCATGCGCTTGTTGGAAATGCTGATGCATTCGCCAGAACTATCACGCCTTATAAAATGCAGTTATCTAAATCAGAGACGGCTGATGAACAGAAACTACCATGGTGTTCCGCAGATGACAGAGTCGGGATGGCTTTCAGATCAAGAAACGACTGTTCTAGTACATCAAGAGAGACAAAACACCCTTCGAAGGTAGAAGTACGATCAATTAGTCCCCATCTAGGCATTAAATTTCAAGAGCCTACCTATTCCTACACGCAATTCAGATATGCATGATACTGCCAGATAACACCCTGGACTTTGAAAAACAATTCAGCCACAGAAATTCTGAATTAAGTGTCTCACTCCAAAGAGCAATCGATCGTGTGCTCCAGAATACTCTAGATGAATGAGACTGACTTCGATTGTGTCGTAAGTAGTGTCTTCCAGATGGTCAGACTTAGCCATCACCCGACCAAAACTGTGACCAATCGACTTAGGCATTAAAAAACCAAGATTTGTTATGGAAGTCTTGACGCAAATGAGACTCTCGAACGACTGCCCCAGTTAGAGTTCAGACGTTTTTCGCCGTTGTGATCAAAACACTCTGGAATACTAATTTCTCGCCTTAACCCTATACCTTCTACACATAAAGTTACCCAATATCAAGCGTGTTGAGACGAAACCTTATGAGATTCTTTCGATCCAGTGTCCCTCAAACACTTGACTATTGGTTGCGTCACATAAAACTCAGTTTTTGTGAACTCGTAAAGAGGAGGGCAGAAACTGTTGTACTGTTGTCGGTGTACGGTTTTGAGTCACTATTCCGAAATTTTCACTGGGAAGTCGCAGTCGTACTCACTATGCTAGTCAGTAAGCTGTATTACTGTCACTATATTATTCAGGTGTTTTTGCTGAGCTGGGTAGCTCAGCCATCAGAATTCTCTTACAGAGTCAGCCATCTGCTTTCGGTTCACAGGAATTATTGTCCTTTTATCTGGGATAACATGAACGAGATATTCAGCTGAAATTTAGTTGAGTCGCCCGTTACTACCAATTTACTTATCAACTTAGTTTATAACTCAGTGTAGTTCGCCGGTTGCGTACAATGTAGTGTGAGGTTGGCGGAAACCCTTGGATTGCAACTACCTGAAGAGCACCATCGGAGGCGAAGCCGGTCATGGGCTGCTGAAAAGTTTTCAGCACAGCTGTAGGTAGTGCCTCCCATCAAGAGAATCGACTTTTGCCGGTCAGAGCAGGGATGGACACTGCAAAGTCGATTTCACGTTTTCGCCATGCTCTTTGTGAGAGTTCACTCCCTGTGTGCTGGCATTGATAGCCCCATGTCCTATGAATGAAGCAATGGTCCTTTGGGCAACCTACATGTCATCACCGTTTAATTCACACAGCAGTGCGAGTTGATCACACTGATGATCACCGCTATTGGCCGAACGGCTAAGTGTTCAACTACCAGCTTGGAGGTCGCGGGTTCGAGACACCATGGAGTTTTGTGGAATGTCCACTGTTGATGATTTTTAATCGAGATGAAACAGCTATATAGTGCTTCTCGGCTTATCAGCATAGGTCGGCCCCGCTTAAAGAAGAAAACCTCAACTGGAAATTATCAAATCTCCTACAGTTGTGAATATTTTACAGAGCTGTGCCTAGAATTAACAACTGTAATGGGAAGTTGAAAACCTCAGTTTCCCCACTTAAATAAGGACAGAAAACCTGGCAGCTATGTCCACCACCGTAGGGGCTATAGGGCACTATGTGTCCTAATTAACGATCTGAAAATGGCCTTCACAGACACCTTACAATCCCCAGTGTCTTAGCCATTTTCTCATCATCTGCATAGCGATACATGAACTGAAGCAATAGTCATGTTGCAAATGCTGTTGAACACAACGGATACTTCAAGTGAATCTGTCCGAAGTTTTGACTACCGAGGAGTAGACGAATGACATTAAAACATTACAGATGTGGCTTGCGAGAGACTACTCACTACTCACTACTACTCATGGCGTCGTGCGTGCTGTGATCGGTGTGTGACCGCTTGTGTGTGTGTGTGTGTGTGTGTGTGTAACGTGGCCTGCTTTTTCGACACCAGATCTTAGAACTGAGTTATCGTGAGGTCTGTCATGCTTCATACTTCATATGTCGTAGTATGAAGTAGGCCAGACGCTATCAGACCTGTCGGCGCACATATGCATCATGCTAATAACAGCCGATTCGGCGCAACACTTCTGCGCATATACGTCGAGATTTCGCTGCAGTATATGCAGGTCATTAAAGTTGACCTGATAGTTCTCAGCCAATGCATCGAGTGCTATAGCTCAGCGGCACTGCATTTGGTTGAAGCCACTCACGTTTCCTGGAGCGACCTGAGAGAGCTGATTATGATCGTTGATTCGAACCTTCAAATGTCTTTTGGTTTACTCAATTTAAACACCAAGACCATCGGCACAAGCAGTCTTGTAGACACCGGGCTTAAGCGGGTCTCTCCTGAGAACCTGTTGTCTCTGCCGTGAGTTGTCCATTTAGAAAGTGGAGCGGATGTTAAACCTGGAGAGTACGCAACGGATGTATTCGGATGCGTGCTGCCTGTACGGAATCCGCCCCGTATCAGTTGGTTCAACCCCCAGTCTTGTCGCTGTATCTAAGGTGGGTGGCTAAAGCCTGTTTGATGAATCCTGGTGGAAGTCGATTGTTTTCGAGTGTTTGTTTAATATGGGTAATCTTGGTTTCACTCAAAGCTGGGTTACTACAAATCTCATTTGCTCTGTGAGCCAGTGTGCAAATTATCTCTCACTGTCTACTCAACAATACGCGTTGGAAACACGGTGAACAAAACATCAGAAAAAACAGTGAAATTTCAGAAGATTAAGAGGAACGCAAAGACCTCAGTCGATTTTAACCCATGGTGAAACTCCTACGGAACTAATTCGGTGTTCGACTTGGAAGCCCTGGCAGGCGGGCCAATCGGTCGACACAACCGGGACAGTTAATGGGTCGTCTTTCGAGCCGTCGAGCCAGCCAATCACATCAGTCAAGAATGAACGTGCTCGTCTGTTCAGACGTGGAAATTCAATAGTGAAACTCAATTCCAATGCTTACCCCCTTTGGTGCGGACTCACCAGAATGATTGCGCCAGGATAGGAGAATGATTGTTCAAACGAGAATGATGTGAGCGTGAAGAATTAGATTGTCCACATGTACAACCGGCGAAAAAATTATGAGACTGCCAATGCATTTCACCATAATACCGGCACTATGAAATGAAATGTTTTCTGCCAAGTAGTCAGAAAAAAATCCAGAATTTACAAAAATATGTCTTGAGAGAAGTGATGTGAAGCGTCCAATCGTCAAAAATAGACACGACAGAGTTACCGGACTGACTTGACGAATTCACTGACCATATCACTGTCTCGTTTGTGTTTTCTGGGATTTTTTCCAAACTCTTCGTTCTAATTCTTCCATGAAGCGATTACTTCTGAGGGCGTAGAGGATACTATGACTTACACTTCCCCATCCCGTCTAATGTTAGCCACTGCACATGGCTTGCACTTTTGTGCATGTGGAATTCAGGTGTGTCTTGCGAGGTCTCACTTGCGGTGACCAGTCCAGTAACTCTGAGTGAAGCTAGCTATCGCTGAGTTGAGAACTACTGTGTTGTCTTGCTAGTACAGCATGTCCTCCTGTTTCTTCAATGCTACGACGAGTAATAACCAAGTTAGGGAGGAATGTCGCGTATCATTATGGCGAGCCAATTCGCTTCGGGAAATCAGAAGGTCACATTGATTATGAAACAAGAAGTCCTTCTCTAGTGGGCTGAAGCACCTATCAGATGTGCTATTAAACAAGCTATGTCATTGCCAGACAATCAGAACGAAAAAGACAGATGATGACAGGTTAACCTTTCATTTGTCTTCGTCAATCACTAATACTGAAGAAAATACACAGTCCCGTAACAAACAGGCAGGACTGAGCAACTGCCATGATAAACTGACAGCTTCATATAACAGACTCCGTTCATATAGCACTGGTGGCTTCGTCCTAACCATGGAACCTTAAGTGAATGCTAACGGTCGGCATTTCTAATTGCACAGCAAGATTGTGAATGACCTGTCGGAGCCAGCCGAATGATTTCCCTCTTTCTTTGCTCGAAAGTTGGCGAAGACGGACTGTTCGGTTGTTATACTGAAGACTGTTGTTACTGAAACTTGAACACAAGTTTGAAAATGCTAGGCCGTTGGCTGTTAAGGGCAGATAACTACTCTGTTGATATAAGTGTCACCGTAGCTTCGGTTGAGCCCACAAACCACATGAGCTGTGGAAAACCTAGGCGATCGGGGTACAGGGGACTGCAATGTGAGCCTTATGGAGATCTTCGCATACTATCAACAAGAGAACGTTCGTTTGCCAGTTACGTGAGCCTTTTATCTGAGAAGTCGTCACTCGAGGTGCCAGTCAACGTGTGGTTTCGTAAGGGATTTCACGAAGGAAGGAGGAGTGGAGCTAAATCCGGTCTGAGTGCCAGTCAATCCTCCTGCTGATCAGCCATTCGGCTACGAGCGGCTAAGTATTCAACTACTTGCAGGGAGGTCACGGGTTCAACTCACTTTGGGGATTCTGTAAACTGTTGATAATGTTCAATAAAAGTGAACCAGCTCTTGAGTTTTTCAGCACAAACTGGTTCCACTTACAGGACGAAATCTCGATTCAGCGAGAAACGCTAGAAGGACGAATTTCCATTAATACAACGGTACATGTGGAAGAGATGGTAATTCAACTGTCAATCAGGCACCAGCTAAAAATGCAGCTAAGTGCACTGCCGGAGCTTTAGGGGGACGAGTGGAGTGAGTGATTAAAATAAATTTTTGGATGGTACATTCAAATGGTCCTTTCGTTATATCAAACTCACTTCCGATCACTCAATACATTCATGTCACTTCTGTCAAGCTATCTCCCTCTAAATTCTGCTTTTGCTATCTTCCTAATACTTTCTGCTAGACACTATTCTATTTCGTGATATAGGCTCAATCGCTTGCTAATATGGTTTTGACGGGAGGACTCGAATGAAACCAGCTGAATCTCCCGTTTATGATATTCTGCTCAAATTGAATGTGTAACACGCGGCCATCTCTTGTTTCAGTTGGGACAATATTCGAGATATTGCAGGACATTTTATAAACGTGACACACTACTCACAAGGTTGCTGAAAACTTTTCGACAAACCATGACCAGTTTCGACCCTCTTGGGACTTATCGAATAAAAGCAGTCCCTAGATTTCCGTCACTCTTATGTGAACCCGAATTGTATGCAATTTGCGAAATACACTCATTTTCACTTCACTTATTGCTGGCAAATTCTTGGTGTGGAAGACGCTGTAATTTAACCACGAATTTGCTCGTCAATGGATCTCACAGAAGCCATCAAGAACATCCACAAAAATCTACGTCTTTTCATTCATTTGTTCTCGTGTCTTCACATTGTCTAAACTCGTGTGCACGCCTGCTGGTTTTGCTTTCCAGACTAACACATGACTAATCACACGACAGGCCTGAGGTCAAATTGCGTTGGTGCAAATGCTGACAGACTACTGATCGATCTATACATTTTGGTCAATTCGTGTCAATTTCCATTGAAAATGTGATTGAAGTTGGTTCGGAGACGGAGTGTTGTAAAATGTAGGTCGAACTGATTCATCACCTTGTTTTCTATTCGATCGGCACACACGACTCTAGAATGTTGAGGTATGGGAGTAACACTGCTCTCAAACGTGGTATTGACCCAGACAGCCCTGGTTAGAATGCCTTACACTATTCGCCGAGAACTATGCACTGGTGGTTCATTATTGCTGTGCAAATGAAAGCCAGAATGTGAATACATATCTGATCGTTGCGAACTTGCCATGCAAAACCGTTTATACTTTAAAATTACGGCCCTTGAAGCTTACTAGTGTATTTGCATCACACGTCACAGTCGGTAGGTTGCTGGGTTCGTTCCTGCCTGATTGCACTTAAAATAATCCTGCAGCATACTAATAAATCGTCAGAGGTCAAACGAAATAAATTCATCCACAGTAAAGATTGTAAAATCCATATTACACCTCTTTTGTGCAGCTGATTGTTCAAGTGAGCCGATAAGGGTATGTCTGGTGCACCGTAGATCGGTGTCTACGCACTTTTAGTGGATGGGTATTCTACAAGTACAACCTGACAACATCAAGCAGTGGAAACTCAACAATCAAGCTGGTTAGTGTTTGTTCGAGGTGTTCGGTTTCTAATGATAAATAATAAATAATCGTTCATTTGTAACACCCTTCCGGTGCCTAGCTGCCAAACCACCTAAAAGAAGCACGAGGGCTGAGATACTGTTAGGTTGCCGAAGACTAAACAGGAGCATTCGAAAGCTCAGGCGCCATAGAGTCAATATGGCATCGGAGCTAGTCGAAGTGTCCAGACATCCTGTCCCAGCCAGCATAATCGCCCAGAGGATGAATGCTTGGAGTGGTTTTCACATTGGAAGACGTGGTTTGCGACTACGTGACTTCAGATTTTTTTTAAAAAGTTTTTTAAAGTTTTTTTTTTAAAGTAAGGCGGAACAACGCGAAATCACACAGACTAGGTCGATCGGAGTTTGTAATTAACATACTGTGTAGCTCAGGCCCTGTAATTCAACGGTGTGGACGGTTTGGCAATGTAGTTTCTCAAACGTCTCTTAGTCAATTGGCAGGTTGTGATAGACGACCCGGTGTGTGATCGAATGCCTTAAGAACGGGGGCTTTACTTTCATGTGAACCTTGGTAAACAATGTGGATCTTATGGTTGACTATATTTGTCCACTTCATCGAATGCCTCTGCGACCTTGCCATTTCAGCCGAAGTGCACTTTTAAGTAAATGGTGTGAACCGTATAGCGGCGTGTTGCTCATGTGGTTCCTGCTTGTGTGGCCTATCAGAACCTTACCACTTAATGAAATACTGTAGTCAAATGGAAAACCGATGTGGTTTGAACCGAAGATTGACCACTACTCACAATCTGTTTGAAGTGAACCGATGATTATTGAGTCTACTAAACTGTAGATATGTCATGGGTGGCGCGTCAACAGCTGCGCAACTTTCGTGGATTATGGGCTCCTGATAGGTTATTTGGAAGTATATGACCTTGGAAAGGCACTCAGTTGGACATCGACCTAGCCAAGGTAACTAGATGCCTCAGCTCACCCAGTATGATTGCTCGGGGATCAGTGAAATTAGACTTACCACAAGGCAAAGCAGAGTGATGTGTTTCGGTTTTAATTTGTATCTTGGTACGATAAGCCACAAATCGGAAAATGCGGTACAACAAGAAACTGCACGGTACTCTGCGTTTTACCGGCTGATGAAATTCTCTTATGGGTTTCTGGACCCTACTTCCAAGTAAAATGCTACTTGATGGAACGCGGTCTTGGAATGACTTCAGTGAGAGGAATTGAACAACGGATATATGCTCAAACCACCGTAGAAATGTGCAACTCACTTTCTAGTGATACGATAGCAAAGTACATTTGTCGTTATATATATATATATATATATATTAATCTACTCCTCTGTTGAGATTTAACCATGAGACTCAGTGTTACGTAAGCCAACGTCTGTTACAGCTGACTGGCATCTGATCCTCTACTTATACATCTTGCGAAAAAAGTTGTGCATTTCCCGAAATTTTCTCTCATAATCGGTAGATTCAGCAACCAAAGAGTAAAATGACAAAACAGAACAATTTGAGAAACATCTCACCTGAAAACCTCTATGCGTTTCCGGTTAGTGTGGGTCTCTGCAATGTATCTTCCCTGGTTCCTCTGCCTCCAGCAGGTACTATAAATTTTTGAACTCTCATGCATTCTCCGAAGCTAGTCAGTTTTGTTATACTCAGAATTGCAGGCCAGTAACTTGACAACAGAACGTCGGTCTTCAAAGTGCTTGTAAGGATGCGCTCAATAAGTCCAACATTTGTTTTAATCCTTATGATGGAAGCTTGTTTCGGTATGCCTCGGTGACTAGGTATGGCTCTGGCTCTACTACGACCAGCAGCGGCAAAGTTGAACTCACACATCGGTTAGCCCCATTTTAATGGACGTGGCCAGTAAACCTAAACTTCACACACAGATGTCCTTGGTGACATTACTTCGGAGTGGTAAACCGATGATGCCAGAACGGTTCTTACATCTTTAAAAGCCCTGGGCCAAACAGTCAGACAGCACAGTGCTATCCAAGGTCGGGTCTCCGTAATAGGACATTCCTCTCTCACGATTGTGCTTAAGGAGACCTTTACGGGCTTGCAGCAAACCATCACTCGCCCGCTGTGGTTTGAATGGACCAATTTGATTTGGATGATCAGATTAGTTGTGGGTCCACACTCACTTTCACTGTAGGACCTTGACATCCTGATAACCTGACACACTGTGTAACACACCGCGGCACCTTAGAGTTCATGTGTATTCATGTTTGTGTGCATCTTATGAAAACTTTGGGGGCTTCCGTCACCAAAAGTAAATTTCTGAAATCTGTGATATCGCAAATGTGCACTGTAGTTTTACTTGATATTTTATCTATTTTCTGGAATGAAGTGGGATGCAATGACTTGTTTTTAAATCTAAGGACCGGTGTGACAGACGTACCTTCAAGTTTTAACATTGCGAACATCCATTTTGGGCTTATATTCTTCAAAGTTAGTACCCCAATACGGTCAGTGGTTTACAAAAGTTAAAAAACTTGCATCGCGCGAAGTTCATCAAAAGTATTTCGTCAAGGATTTTTGTGAATTCATACGATGCAGAAGAGATTAGCAGCAAAGAGTTGAGCACTTTGAAAAAAAGAAAGTTTTGGCAAACTGCCGGATATTCATGAGCTCTTGAGACCTCATCATACGGATAACTTTTGGTAAGTAGATTTATCTATCTATCTATCTATCTATCTATCTATCTATCTATCCATCCATCCATCTATCTAGCTATCTATCTACCGAACTATCCATCTCTCTCTCCATCTCTGTAAAGTTAGATGACAAAACTGCGGTAGTTCCCGTCGGCTTGTGAAACATGATTTTCTCGTTCGGCTGATATTTTTAACACGGAAGTATGCTGCCTGAGCGCGTGAACAAATTTGGCGACCGAAGTTTCTTCTGGACGCCCTACTGCTAATACCAAGAACCAGAATTCTGTTCCTGCTGTTTCGAAAGTATAGACCGCAGCGTAGCTTTATTTACTCGATTTCATCATCATCATCGTCATCACTGGCAGCAATACAGCAATAATGCATACTGGCGCTCAACTGCCATACAGTCGTCAAGGCAGAAAGTTTTTGTAAAGAATGGAAAGAAATGGGAATCGGATAGATGAGCGACTGAAAGAATCCTAACAGGTACCTCGAAAAATTAGACCAAAAAACTAGCATGATCAGATAATTATGCGCGATTAGAATGAGACCTATCCATGAACCCTCCGATTGCATACACACTCCAATGCTACCTTATGTTGATTACTATGTTTGCAGCGGCTAAAGTTCCACTCCGTTAGTCATTTCGATGGTGTTTTTCTATAGAGGAAACTGTTGGTAGCTCAGGTAGCGTAGATGGTCGTTGGTTGGTTCTCTGAGCTGAGCAATTTGATTGCAAACGCTTAATCACCAATCCAGGTGACGTCATCAGTGCGTTTTAGGCAGCGTTGTGGTGCATAGCACAATTATCAACCCATCGCTACGAACCACCACGTTCCCTAACATGGTGATGAAACATTTGCAAACAAATTAACCAGCTCAGAGAACAAACCAACGACCTTTTCGATAACCGATTAGTCTAGTACTGCTTTATAGACGAAATCCTCATTAGGACATTTTGATCGAAGATGCCTTGGTACACAGCATATAGGTGACAAACCGAAACGAGCAGTTATTTCGCCTCAGGCTACTTTTCCCTCTGATTAATTAAAAAAGTCGTTTATCATAAAATGGGCCGTAGGACCGAATCGCAAGAGCACAGAACAATATGTACTGCAAATGTTTTTCCAGATTTCATCCCTAAATCAATGCCAGAGTGCAAACCCATGTATCATCTTTACTTTTAACCATACAGCTCAACAGACTTGTCCAGCGTGTGTACTTAAAACTTCGGAAAACTACAAGCCTAGACAGGGGCCTATTTTGTAGGTGCACGCTCATGGCCGTCCTCAAGTTGCGGGGGTACGATTTGTTTGAGTCTGTTTTTCTTGTTCTCGAGCGTATGATCTTGTCAGATGTCCAGAATTATTAACGGTATTTTTCACGAGTTTTTGACAGTAAATTTGGCTGCTAAAAGTGTGCCGGATAGACCTCAAGGGCCCTTTCTGCATGTTGGAATGTGACCACAATCGGGATATCGTGTTCAAATTTGAAAAATTGAAATACTCCTTTTTTTAATGTTATCATTACTCTCAAAACTGGTGTGTACATCTATGTGTCAGAGTACAGTTCATTGTCAACAAAAAATACGTCGAGCTGAACGATATCAGGATAAAATGCGGTAAAAATTTCTTCTACATTGTCGAAAGCACATCACAGATTTGTGGTTTTTTTCACAGAGGGCCAACAACCAAACTTAGGGGTGTGGCCCAGATGGCCAAAAAATGTTGATCGACTTGAAAGTCCCCCATTGTAAACAGAGCTGGTTTAAAACATTACAACCCACATGTAGAATTAGCTCATCCACTCACTTATAGCCTACTTCTTCAGTAGATGTATTATTTTAGCTCCCGTAGCTGATATGACACCCGAACGAATCACGCAAGCTGTGATACCACGGAACCCAGACAAGAGTAGACAGCAAAAGGACACGGTTTTCATATTCGTTGCCTAGCTAACTTCCAACTGGTATGAATCCTTCGTTGTTATTCTCAGCGATATGCGCCCAACACTTAGCCCAAACGCTCAGTGTTCTCAGTCCTCTGATTAATATTTGTTTCAGATAACTGAAAACTAACAGTGAAGATAGAGGAGAATTTGTATTCAGTTTTCTGCATCGCGCTCCCAAATTTTTTGTCTGATCATTTGACACCAGTTTGAAACAGATGCTTTCAAACTTTATCGGTAGAGGACTCATATGAGATTCCACTTTCAAATTATTCGGAAAATTACGGTTTCTGGTCGTTAGAGTTGTTGAGATAATTTGGCCAAAGTCCATAATGCTGGTTTTCGCCGGCTTGGGGTTTATCTGGTAGGTTCATAACACTGGATACGAAACCTACAACACACGCACAATCAAATAACATGCTTTCGCTGGACACCACTGCCCTGGTTGATGCCGAAACCGCTCGCGTAATAGTCTGAGGTCGAGCGTTTCCTATCAGCAACCTGTTATCGTCCAATGGTTCACCAACTGTGAGATTCCAGTTGTTATACATAATGGGGTGCTCGTAATGCGTTATCGCTCTCCTGGCCCGTATAAACCCCATGTAAACCCATGGTCCACAATCAGTCCGCCACTCCAATGGAATTGGTACAACGACCCGATTCTTTTGATACTGTCGGACTTCTCTGTCCGTCTGTGTATATTCTGGATGACGACATTTTCATTATTCATAAAACATTCTGTGTATCAGTGAGATGATCAATCGCAGAAAACAAACCTTTTTTGTTACACTTCAAACATCTTCTGTGGGGACATTTCACGTTTTTAAAAAATCTAAATGTGTATATGTGTATATCTGTACGCCAAAAGCTATATGCTTCGGCCACTTGTTGCGGATTTTCACTGCTTGACCTCTTGTTTCTCTTCGATCTGTTTGATAGTTTTGTGTTACCCTGCGTCCCAGAAGTTGTTCTACCCTGTTTGCCACTGTTACTTCCTGGTGTGTTCTGAGACGGATGTCTGACAGCTATTGGCCGTTTGCTCCTACTGAAGGTTTGCCAAGGCATTCTGTTTCGCACAACAAGGTGTATCGTTTACCTTATGGCTGCTAGATACACCTGTAATCATACGAGGCAAACAATCGCGGTCAAAGAATTCACAACAACACCAAGCGGCTACATGCATGATTAATAAACGACCCCGTAGCACACTTTGATTTAGCCAAAACGCGGTAGACGACCTCATAAGGGCTCGGATACATACCCTTCTGTAATTAGATGAGCGAAACTGCTGCTATAACCTCGTGTGTTGGTGTGAATACTCGGATGCACGAAACCTTTGCAGTGGAGGAAAGAAACTGCGGGAAAGTAGTATTATGTAGCTACAAAATCTGAAAAGGGCGGTAAAACTAGAGAGTTTAACCCGAACTTCTGGCCAAGAAGTTCACCATTTCAAATCACCCTACACAGGCTCGAACCTCAACCTGTGTTCATTTGCCATTACATGATAACTGAAGAACCAAAATGATGCCACAGTCGAAAGGTACAGTATCGGGGAAATTCCAAGATTGAGTAGATGATATCCCTCTTCCGTAGTGGTATCACCACATGTCCAATTATTCGGCTGAATTTCACAATTGCTGGTCATGATCCGATTAGACGGTCTGGGTAATTGGTGTTTGGAAAACAAGCACGTGTTATTGCTTTTTTGAATATTATTTCTGTGCGCCATGCTTGACAGTGGCCAACAGTATGTGCAATCCCCCAACTTCCCAGTCACGCTTCGCTAAGACGCCTGACCGGATTAGGACAGACAGCTCCTTGAAGGTGCCGTGAGTAAGTAACGACTTGTATTTGTTCAGAAGACTGAATATACGATGAGGCGCATTTAAATGCAACCTGTATACCATTTAGCATTTCCTGACCCATTTTGGATGATTAGAAGTCGGTTCAGTTGACTTTACTCAGCAAGGAAACGAGATCAAGATCACAGGTGGGACTGCCAACCCCTCACACAGTGCTTTTCTACTTCGTGCTTGTGTTACATGGGGGAAGTTAGACACAACCAGCTAGATCATCGGAGGGTTTCGTTGACGGAGGACTAAAGTGGATCGCAAAACTACCCCCTTCAAACTGATTTTCAGGAGGAGGCTCTTTACAAAGAGGGAGCATTATTTTCAAAATCTGCAAGGAGATGAAGATTTCCCACACGGTAGAAGTATCGGAATTCCAAAGAGCCATACTCATACAAGGTAGAAAAGTACTTTCTGCATACGAGCCAACTCTCGTGGACGCTGTCGAATCCTTGCAAAATGGCATCCTAGGAGTCTTTGAGTTTCTTAACATATCACGCATATTTAAGCTGGAAAACTGTCTTACTTTTGACGCCTTCGCTTTTGACTGTTTAGTGGTCTATACTGCTTTCTGTAGACTTCGGGTAAGCCGGCGTTGCAGTTTGAAACCCATTGCTAAATAGCTGTGTAGCACTACAGAAGCACTTGAATGGATAATGTTGAACAGAAACCCAAGTGTGTACTGTGCGAACCAAAAAAAACAGATGCCTGGGCGGGGCTCGAAGCTCTGACCAGTTGGTTTCTCATCGAGTTCAGTGCAAGATGAGCTACTGCGTCAGCTCATTTAGGGACTTGTCATCATGGGACCACTACCAGGGACATAAAGCACTCACTTGGTGGTTGAAACGCAAAGTACCACACTACCTAGTAGTATCTTTCATGTCCGGTTTAGCAGTTAAGTTCAAATTTCCACCGGTGAAACAGATCAGCTGCTAAAGTCGACTCGTGTCATTCACTCACTCTAAATAATTGCAAAAACGCTCTACTCAGTTTTCAAATGTATTAAAAATAGCCTGGGATATAACATATATATAATATACTCCATATAAATATTATATATATAGTACGTAATAAGTGTTCGAGTATCGCTGCTCTAGCGCCTGCAAAATTCTGTGCGAACGACGGCGACGACGAGTTACGTTAAAGGCTCAGAAGAACCTGATCTTTTGACCGGATTTCAAGACAAACAGCGCATGTCGAAAGCCATACGCAAGTAGGCCATTGCCGCTTACCCTAGAAATTCTTGGCATTTTTCATTTGCAGTAATCTACTGCGAGCATGGTTGTTTCAATCCTGGGCGACCATCATCAACTGGTGACTAGAGGTCTTCTCTTCCATAAGAAGAACTACTCCGGGTAGGAGTTTACTGTTGGAATATGCGTTGAGGAACATCCTTACCTAAGGGGTACCCTGTCATGTGAGATCTATCCCAATCGGGCTAAACCAATTTTCGTGCGCATGCGTCGAAATCATGGAGACGAGAAACATTGCATAAACTTGCGCTTTGCATTGTAATTTTGCTCACCAGAACTTTTTGGAAGTTCTAGGGACCATCTGAAAGGAGTTTTTCAAGCAAATCTTTTGCCCGGAAGTATCACCATAAATTCATTTGTGGCAACGTTGTTTGTAGTGAATTATACTCATTTGCGAAATACTTTGGTGCTAACAGGAGGCTCAGGTGGATCTTAGCTGAATCCCTTGTTTATTATATTTCTCAAAT
Organism: Opisthorchis felineus; assembly: GCA_004794785.1. Classification (NCBI taxonomy): domain Eukaryota; kingdom Metazoa; phylum Platyhelminthes; class Trematoda; order Opisthorchiida; family Opisthorchiidae; genus Opisthorchis; species Opisthorchis felineus. The sequence goes on along the minus strand of SJOL01002175.1, from coordinate 47,889 downwards.
AAATGTATAGCACAAGAAAAGTGAAACCGTTTGTAAGCAATCGAAGAGTTTTCGACAACCTCATAAGTTTTAGATGAAGATATCCACGTTGGTTTACTCTACCACATCTACTTATGGCCTTTAGATCAGTCCCGAGGGGTTCTAATTTTGGTTTTCAGCATCCATGACTTTTTCAGTCGCACATATTAGCGAAATGGACCTCGACAATGTACGAATTCGGTGCGAAGGACCAGCAGGGAAATCGATTGACCATGACAAAACTCACATCAAACGATGGTTTCACGTGCTGTCTTGAATTCCTCACTGTCGCCGTAAATCAGTAGTTATCGTGTCACATACAGAGGAATGTATCTCATTTTAGGATCAACCAGGCCACGAATTTACACGACTGTCAGATGGATATTTTGACTCACGATTTAACTTGTAGTTAGTTTGTCCTTTTCAACTAGTTTGCTACAGAGAGTACAGACCATGACAGAGAACTTACCGAGTGGATGCTTATGTAACATGGCAGCGGACTGACTGACTGACTTTTGCTCCAGTGCTGACTGTTTCTCGTAGGAAGCAAAACTATTTGTTCAGTACAACCTCAGCTTCGGTCATATCCTGTGTCGTTCAAGCGGAGGAAGTCTCCGTCGACGCTGGTTCAAAAAGAAGACATTGACTTCCGGTTGCTTCCTTTTTGGGGTTTGAATCTTTCCATGGATGGGAAGTTCTTTGTGTTCTCGTTGGTTGTGAAACTTATGTAATGTACCACCCGAGAACAATCAATATTTTGTTTTTATTTTGTTGGATGACAGACAGTCAAGTGTATTGTTTGTATAGTGTGCAAAACGTCATTGAAGACAAACGTTTTTCCTGAATATGTCCATTCCCGATCAAATTACAAAGTCTAGACTGTCAGGAAATTTTTCGCTGAATTTACAGGTAATTTGGATTTGCAATGTACAGAATTTCTAAGGCCTCGTAGTACTTGCTGAGAAGATGTATTCATCGCTTGGATCACTAAAGTGGCCTCAGTTTCGGACGTGAAACGCTACTTAGTTTCATTTCGTACACACTTAGCAAGTAGCAGTTTTACCAAAGATTTTTATGTGGATCATAAGAAAATTACATATAAATTGAGTGGACAATAGTTTCTAATTATCTGCATGGTAAATTCGGAGGTTTTACTTGGAGCAAAAACAAATAAAACGGCGAATATTAGTACAAAGTAGTTGAAAGAATCAAAAATACGCCTCAAACCTCTCTCCTAGGTCTTTACCAAGAGAAAGATATCCTATTTACAATAGGCGGGAAATATACGAAAACGAAATGATGGAATAGGGACAGGGGAGGCATGAATGCAGTAATGAATCAGAGCGGACAAGCTAGCCTTAAGTCTTCCCCAGGGTGTTTGTATAGGCTTGGGTTAGGGTATCAACTGTAGACCGCCTACCTGAGATGTCTGGGTTCAGATGGGTGATATATCTGGGTGATCTGACCGGTTCACTAAGTTGAGTGTGTGGCTGAGCTCCAGAGCTTCGGACTGAAACCGTCCATCATGACTACGGAAACCGTGCTTTAGTATTACAGGCTGAATGATCAGTCAGCGGTTTATGGACAACAAATGCTAGTTCAATCAGCTGTACTTTCTTGACGGAACGCCCTACTCATAAGAATGCCGAAGATTCTTCGGCCTTAAGAGTTGTGTGTTCCATTAGGAAAATATACTATGAAATCTAGAATGTCGTACCAACTGAAACGCGAGGCGGCGTTTGTATGACACATTCAAGTGAAGAATATCATGATCGAGAGATTCAGCTAGGATCCAGCTGAATCTATCATTAACATAATTAATTTGCAAATGAGAATTTTATCAGTTGTACTTCACTCCCGGGTTGTTTCTTACAACGCTGTCTATGCTCTCTCAGCCTCAGTTCGAACTGTTCAGCTGTTTGGCCTGTGCAACACTCATCGGCCTCTGCAATGAAGCCTGTAGACGCAGTCTGCTTGTTCTATCCTTGGCTTAGAAGGAGTAGACTCGTTACCAAATTGTACAATGCTTAGAGTGTCGTTCGGATGTTGTACTGATTCAGAACTCGTCTTCGAATGTGTTCCCTGTTCAGAAACACTGCCTTGTTTACGCCACTACCTTGATTTGCCATTGTCCGTCTCAAAGAACATTCTAGATTCGTTTAGGAGCCGTTCTATTTAGCCAATATCCCCTAGACTCCAGCCAGCGAGTTCAACCTCTATATCTGTCCTTCAAAAGAGTTGGTCCTCGAAAAGGACAGCGTACTACCGTTCTCTAAGTGTATACCAAATGTTCAAAGTGGTAACACAAGTACCCGTTCGACTAAGTTTCATTCACGTGGCTTCTCGTGTCTACCTTATCGTAGGCAGCCTGAGAAGAAGGTATGCTTAGCTTCTGTTTTTTTTCACATATCTGTGAGGCGTACAGGAGAGATGACAATAAAATCTCATCTGATGGCAAATATCATACCCTCAACGAATCTCATGTGAAACCTTGGTAGGCTTTTAAAATTCATGAGCATTCGTCTATCTAAATCTTGCATGGCTAGATAACAGTTTTTCGTAAACTAGTCAGCAGAAGCTGTTTAAAATACTCCTTCAAGCTCAACTACTATGAGAAAAGAGGATATTCGGTCTCTTCAAGTGAAGAGGAGGCTCTTCTGAAATCTGCAGAACAGCAGCCTTCCTACAAAGCGGTTTGCGTGTGACGTGAAGAATCCCAACTAAACTCGAGCAGAAAGACCATGATGACAGTGGAGTGACCTTCGAAGGGCAACTTCAGGTTCTTCAAGATAACTGAACAACCGCCTAGCAGTGGAATAAGAAATAAGTAACTAACCCAAATTTCGGAAAATACATTGTTCGATCACGATCGAACAGAAAGGCTTATTCCACAGGTAGCACACAAATTTGGCGTTAACAGCTATTGTGAGAGGGACTCCATTGAATGACTCGAGGAGAACCCCCGTGTTTTCATGTTAACGACAAGCTATCAGGCTGCACAAAAAGGAACCTAGAGTGCGCTAAACCGAAAATCTGATTATGCAATGACCATTGATTTTTCTTTTTGTTCATCTTCGTAACCGATCAATTCATTGTGTGGGTTTTCGCTCATTTGCATTACAGTTTATCGGCTCGAGCAACTGACACTTTCATGACTAGGGATAGCACGCAAAGAACATGTGTTGTCCCCGAAGCTAATTGCCTTGTGTGACATTCACCCGTTTAACCAAACATAAGGTGATAAATGGCAACACAAGGACAACAAACTACCTATTTCCAGCCAGGAATAAACCTTCATGCACTTTTGTTTCATACCAGAATATACTAGGAATTCAGATATTCTCCGTCCCTTTGGGACCGCGAAATCTCATGATTACTCTCATTGTGGAATCGAGTGACACGATTTTGCATTCCGTCATTTGACATTGTACTCTTCTCTTGCAAAATGATAACCCAGAGAGGACCTCCAAGGAAGGAATGTTCTTTTGCTTTCTCTCGGAGTATGAAGGGCACACGCTAAATCGTGACTGAAGTTGACGGTGTTATGAACTCTCCATGGCAATGGCCTCCCTCCTAAGGGGTACTTGCTTGGAAGGCTTACTGTGTTCTTTATGAAGTGGTCAATCACCATTAGAGCCGGAAATAGTCCACCGACTCTTGGATACTCTTGCTTTTCAAGGTGTGCGGGTAGGATCTGCAGAACACAGCTTCTGGCAGCTGGATAACGGCCATCGCCGAACGAATATCCGGTAGTAGGGGCATTGAAAACTGTAAGGAAGGTCAGATTCCTGAAGATTATTCCAGAATTCCAAAAACCTACTGAGACCATCAAACTCCACTAAAGGCCGATCAGACAACTTTGGATCGAGATCGTACAGTGCCCTTCAAAATATAGCGGGAGATAGCATTGGATCAAGGTCAGACAGTGCCCTTAAAAATACAGCACACCCGTTGTACTCGCACCAACTCGCTTGTTTGCAATAAAGCTGTTTGTACCTTGTCGGTGAGTTTTTTCTCCGGCATTAGGCACTGGAGCGGGGACAGTTATAACAGTCCCGACAGTCATTTTATCAGTCCTTCAGTTGTAACAATTTTCGGTGCCTAGCTGCCGTGCCATCCAATGGGGCACAGCGAGGGCACAGGCACTGTCAAGTTACTTGAACCTAGAAAGGAGCAGTCAAGATGCCGGGGTTGTGTTCAAACCACAGGAGATGCGGTAGATAGCTGCACACTGGAGGTGGTAGCTGGTGGTTTGGCGCGTAGATACAGGTCTGTCAGTGGACTGTTAAGTGGGGAGATTGCGAAGGGAGCTATGCATTGAAAGCAATAACTTGGATGCTTGAGCGCCTTTGAGGGCGCGACTGGGCCATGCCTGACAATGTCTCTAACCACTGATGTGTCCCTTCTCGGGATCCGGCGTTGATCAGCGCAGCTGAGTTTGCGGGTAATGGCTTTAATACTTAGCTGTCAGGTCTTTGTTTGACCTCCCCTGGCTCGTTTCCATTCTTCACGTGGTTGTGCGAAAAGAACCCTTCGAGGACGTCGGTCGACTGGCATACGCAGCATGTGGCCAAGCCAGCGCAACCTATGCAGTGTGATCAGTCCATCTACATTGGGTGAGTTATTTATTCATACAATTATTCGACACAATTCACCATTACAGATCCGGTGTTCTCACAAGACTCGGGAAATGCTCAGAAGACATTGATGGTCAAACACTGAAAGTCTTTTGACGTCCTCGGCGCGCAGCGGCCAGGTTTCTGATCTGTATAGTAATATGGAGCGCATCGACCCTTGACGGTTAAGCTGATGTCACGCCTACGCCACACGTGACGCAGGTTCACGAAAGCTGCTCTGGCCTTCCAAGTACGGATGGAAATATCATCTTTCACGAGACCACCGGAGCCGACACAGCCGTCCAGGTAGACAAACTTGTCTACTGCCTCAGTCGGCTCATCCACAAGCATGAGGCTGGGGTCCAAACCCTCCCAGTCTTGCAGCAGCGTTTTTACACTTTGCAGGTGTGAAGCGCATGTCAAACCGTGAGGCGGAATTGTTTAAATTATTTAATATTGTTTGCATTACCACGGCAATGTTTGGCTTTGTTGGGCGAACTTATTCAAATTTGTTCTGTGTTGATCGAAGTGATCAAAGTGTGATCAAAGTGGACTCTCCTAGAGGACCTAAAGTATTGCCGTGGACGGATCCCACGACAATATTGGAAGCACGAAGGCAGTCAGGGTAGATATCTATTAGCTGATTCGAATTCAAAACCCGCTTTACTTCATTAGTAGCCCTTGGGAACGAGTCGGGCTTTGCTTAAAAGCATCACCTTTAGGGACAACCACGTCTGTATTACTTCTAGTGTCTATTTCGCTCTCTACACTGAAGCCCCTTCTCTTCGGAAAGGTTGTCTTAAAGATCAGTACTCTGCAGGTTTCTCAAAAAACAGATACCTTAAGTTCCGTGAAAAACTTCATACGATGAATAACCTAATTTTTGGTTGTTCGTAACATGATTTTAAATCGTAAAGTATGGACGATTGCAATTATATTTATGAGGCCAAGGATGTAGAAAACAGAGGGGTTGACAAAGGTGACTCATTCAAGTCATCTTTAAACCACTGAGGGAGGCTGGTAACCCATGTGACGGAAGGCAGCTCTCTTGGTTTGAGAGTGTTAATCGTTTTGTTAATGCCACAATTTCATTGATTTTTTATTGGGTATCAAGGCCGGAACAAGTAAACCGAGAATTCCCCACTGTCTCCACACTACCAGTCATCTATGAGCAGTTAAGAGAGAGAATAAATTAACAAAACGAGTGAAGCTTCCATCTGAGAAGTTTTCACTCGAGAAGCCAGTCAATACATGACCACATGATGTGGATTCCGTGATTGAAGAATGAGTAATTCGTCTACATACGAGCTAATCACACTACTAAACAGCCACTCGATGCCGAAAGCTTAAGTGTTCAAACAACTAGCTGGAAGGTCCTGGATTAGAGAATCTCGGGAGTTTTGTGAGATGCGCCCTGCTGATGATTCTCAACGACGATGTAGCAGCTGTACAGTGCTTCTCGGCTTTTCAGCATGGACTGACTTCACTTACAGAAAATTTCCAAATCTGCTCAAACTACCAATAAACCGAAAGTAGCTGGAAAGTGATTGAGCACATTGAATTAGTCTGGGTTTTGTGAAGAAAATTCATGTGGGCGGGAAAGTGAGATTTGATACTTAAACATATGATCGTGTAGTCTTCTGGGTGTCCACTTGGAATAGGCCTCTCAACAATCTAATTATCGACCTTTGTAACAACGCTTTGCGGAGGGTAGGTAATATATGTTCCGAAACAGATACAGTGCCCGACACACCGAACCACTATGGTCGAATTTGTCATCCCTGCAATCTAGACCAGGGTATGTTTCATGCCATAATGTCTTGAGACCGTGGTATGATCGACTCCCATACTTCCAACAGGACACACGTAAGAGAGGTGACATTAACAGGAAGAACTCTTCAGTGGACTAGTTGTGCAATATGAAGAACGGAGACTTTACAAAAAAGTTATAAACGAGCTTGAATATCCTGGCAAGCGGGTCCGGCTGATCAAAACACTGGGATGAAGACGAAAGTAAAAGACGCTCCGTTGAGTTTTTATGAGCACGGTTGGTTTATAATCCAGTTTTATTCACTTTATAATAAAATGCCAGCTGCATGGGAGCGTGTCCATTGCAAGCAAGATGCACGAATCCATTACCAAAGGGATGGTGGTTTCTACCGTAGAACATTTTGTAGGAACCCAGCGGAAATGGAATGAAGCTCGTGGTATCACTGGAGACTCATCTGAATTCCAGCTGAATGCCTCGTTTATGCTGTTCTTCTTCATATCACACCAACTAAAACATGTGCAGCACATTCAGCTAAAGAACATCTTAAAAGAGAGATTCAGCTGGTGTTCCGGTCAGTCTCCAGTGAGAACCACATTGGTATGCAAACGAACCTCATTCGGTTTCCGCTGCGTTCTCACAAGATGCCGTTGCACAAACCTCGAGACAGTTACTGTGGTAACGTACTATAGGATGAATCTTGGACACAGTAGAGGGGCTTACCAAGAACAGCTTTGACATCACGCTCGGTGTAGCAAATTAGACGTCAGAATGATGAGAAATGTGGAGAGAGGACGTGCAAACCATCGACGAGTGAGCAAGGTGAAATCGGCTGCATGACAAGCTGATCAGAGAACCTGTCGAGCCATACATTCCATTTGCATTTTAGACCACGTCTAAATGTATGACAGTTTTTGAACCCCACCGTTTAATCGTTCACTGGGCCTTACTCAAGTACTTTTTGACTGCTCGCTACGGTATTGCGCTTCAGGTCATCATGCGGTAGGAATGCCAAAATCTACAGAAAATGGTGGTCACTATTTTTAAAATAACCTTTTCTACAGGATGTCTTAGCTCCGCAAACGTGTTTGGGCCTCATACATACGCACGTACGATTCTACGATGGGTGCAGCAGAAAGACGTACACGACTATTGTTTCACAAAGTTCAAATGGTTATTTGTGCGTTGTAATGCCATTTTGCTCAAATAAACTCTCAATGATTAGTACTAAACTGGTTAGAGCCCTCTTCGCTGATCTAATATAAACGCATCCGTTGCAGATATGCCATCAGAAGCATGTGAGATCATCGACAGAAAAAGGAAACTTATCTCATCAGTCAATGAAAAGCAGCCCATTGCAATTCAGTGTGATTACAGTGAACGACAAATCGGTAGCGCGTGCACGGACACACTTAAGTTTCTCTCGGTCAGATTTGGTCGTCTCAAATTAAGGGTTGGAAATCCGCGTTCACTATGTTTTCTCGCTGACTAATTAGAGAATTTTTCCACGCTGTATAGGCGACTAGCTCTTTTTCACATAGGTAGGGTACTTAATAGGTAGCCGGTGTGCAACATAAGCAAAAAAAACTCATGGAGGGCGATAGCAAACAGCTTTGGACATCAGATGAATTGGGACGACAATCAGCAGTCTAAGTGGGAGTTAATCACACTGCTCAGCCGCTAGTGGCTGAATGGTCAAGTGTTCAAACTACTAATCGGGAGGTCACGGGTTCAAGACTCCCAACCGAAGTTTCGTGAGAGACGCACTGCTGATGATTCCAAATAAGGATGAAACAGCTGTACAGCGGTTCTCGGCTTTTCAGCATACATTGCCTTCATCTATGGGACGAAATCTCCATTGAAAATCAGCAATATCTCATCTTGGGTCCTGTTGTACTGTAACCTCAAAGCCTCCCTTTGTGGAGGTGCTTACAAGATGACTACCAATAGTTCACGAATTATATAGAATCAGCAGAATGAAACTCCTGTTGAGAAAAAGCCATTCTATCCGAGGTGTCCACATTCTGTACCGACAGACCCGTAATACGGTTGGTCCACCTCTTCTTCATAAGTTTCCGAATGTCCTTATTTATAACTGTCCCGAGAACTTGTATTACACTGAAGGCAATTTCTGCGGGAGTACTCTTAGAGTAAGCTGAAGTGACTTTATCAGGAGGCGAATCCTCAGAAATCGTCTAATGTTCTCATATTGCATAGATAATTACCGGCCATTTGGAAGCCCGAAGGAACAAACACCAAATTCCTTTCATTCATTCACTTGGCGTTTTCGAAGTGGGTCTATTTGTGTAAAAAAACCCTAAACAATAAATGAAATTGTCGCTGAAAAGAATTCTGGTAGCTCAGGCTGCATAGCTGGCTGTGGATTTTCGTTGTACACCGACGCACCGCATCGCTTCGCTATGCACAGTTCTGAAAATATTAGCTCGACTGGCGCTTGGGGCCTTGCGACCAAATTGCTCAGCTCCGTAAATAAACCGAAGACCGACTATACTAGGGAATAACTGTCAAAGATGCAAAGCTCTGGATGGCCGAATTCTTTTTGCAAAAATGTGCAACACCCCCGAGTAGTCAGTAGTATAATCTTGGTACAGAGATCCAAGTGTCTTTTATCGGGCAATTCGTCGGTACCCATGCTGTTATCAGAGTTGATTGCCTCTTGGCGAGCCACGAACTGTTCAGAATTTCACCAACTGCGGCGATATGTCGGTCGTCATCCACAGACCAGTGATCAGTATTTTCCCACGAAAGTGGAATGTTGAGAAACTGGACCGGTGTTGCACATATATACGAAATTCACACATTTGGTGAGTCGAGCAAACTTGAATTCCGATATCCGGTATGGGCAATGACCTTATCGGCCGACATGTACGCTTGTTGTTTAGCGACTGCCTAAACCTAGGAGTCCCCCGTGATTAGAACTCTTGAGCGAATTCGTTGCAAGCCAGACCGATTCATTATTTAGTGTACAGGAACATGTCGCAACAGAGACTACTATGATAGAAGGTTAGATTTGGCTTCGGCTAAGTAGTGAACATTTCCTCGACATATAATAGATATTATCTGACGGTGATGTCTTTCACACAAGAGTCCTATACGTCTCGAGTCCCATCGACGTAAACCGCTCGTGCAGCGAACCCAAACGAGGGACTGCCCGGTTTCCCTCAAGTGGTTTTGGATAGTTTAGGTACCTCACAGTCGAAACGACGGTTTCTGCGGCGATCCCAAGACAACTTCACAGTGTGGTGGAATACACTACCTTTGTCCCACAGCCAGTAACACTTCTGGTTTGCTTTGTTCCGCTTTGGCTACCAAGCTAGTTGCATTTTCAGAATTTGAGAAATCTGGAACACACTGTTTAATGTGTCCTGAGAATATGGATAAAATCGTACACTGGTTTGGTACATGGAATTGATTTCTTACTACAAGCTCTGAAAGGGGATTAGAAATCAGTTCAGCACCCGACTAAAAGCTTCGTATGATATCTTAATACAGCTTGGCGTTTAGTGCACATATCGTTTTCTGGCGTTCCAGTGCTCACCTACTAAATCATGGCAGAAACAGCAATGGTGTAGATAAATATATTTGTGAACGTCAGCTTCAGGTTGCCGTGCCAACGTCGATTCCTTAGTGGAAAACTTGTGATGCAGAACTGATTGAGTAATAATCGATCTTACTGATGCAGATTTATAGCGTTCTTTTCTCGTACCTGGTGGCTTCGGTCAGTCAGATACTGACGCGACTAGTGAAACGAGATCGGTGAAAAATTGGCTTTATCCCCCCAGGAAAAAATAAATGATATGTACTGCAAACACAACTTATTAGTAGGCTCGCTCGCGCATTGAAATTATGCTTTCTGAACCTGCGATCAGTAGTAGACTGCTCAAGATTAGAAAGTAAGCTGCTGTATGGAAGAATTAGAACCCTGTTTCGGCAAGACAGGCCGTGCTTTAGCGGTGAAACATGCCTTATGTAATGGTGCAAATCTAGTACAAACACGTGTGGGCATCTGAGTTGGTACACTAATTCCATATTAGCACTATCACGCGCACCACCAGGTGGCAACTCTACCTGACAAGATCTCCAGGTAGGTGGACGTAGATCCATATGAAATTCGTCCTGCAAACGGCTATGTTACGGGTTATCTGCCACTTTTCCCGTCCTGCTCAGTGCAGTGCAAAAAACCAAAATCTTCTCCGTCGGTTGGTCACGGCTGGTCACGCGTGACACCTGAGCAAACAACTAGAGTTCTTGTCACTCGATAAGGCGTTTAACGGAATCTTTGGAAATTCTTTTACTGGTCATCTCACCAAGACTGTGATCAAATTCTTAATGAACTATCATGAGATATTGTTGACAAAGTATTTGACGATGCATCAGGAACTCTTCAACGAGATCCCATAAGAGAAAGCGGTATGCCAATCTAGTCGTTAACGCAACTACTGCATGTAGTGATTTTCGTATATCAGTGGTTTGCGTGAACGCAAATCTGGTGGGTATGCTTCGATAACAATTAGACCAAACCACTTCGATTTCAAGAACACTGTATCTCTAAGGCTTTTCTGACGAAAACTTGTCCATCACTCTGACCGGGACGGCGAGAATTCAGTCAGATATCCTACCACCGGAAATAGCAGGCTCACATTAAGTTAACCTAGATTTCCATATAGTCAAGTACTCGGTTGTTAGTCTGTGCTCCGAGCCTAGCATTTGAATCGAAAACGTTTTACCACCAATCGAGGTGACATCGTCGCCACTGAATCCGCACTGAAGCACAGCGGATTTGCTCTCAACACCGTTTCGAACTATACTCAAAAATGAGTTTTACTGAAATCAAGTCGAAATTCTTTGCCGATAACCCTTGGAATTCGGTGTCAGGCGGATTTATCTGTGATGGACTCTGAATTGTTATTGTCTGTTTTTCACATGTACACGCAGATATCCAACTGAAAGGTGTTTGTTGATAGACTAAAACGTGCAGACTATATCATACCTTATGAATCTAGTCCCGATCTGAGCGTGGACGAATACCCACTAACTGTGTGATGCGAAATGACCCTTGGCTGAGAGGAAGTACCGAGCATTCCTGCCTGACGCCATCCAATCGGATGCATAAGAAGCAGGCGAGATTATGCAGCTTGTGGTGGCAGGTTCTCAAATCCGGTTTCCCTTAAAGTGTACACAAATAGACTGCCGAACAGAACAACCATTCAAAGGAAACTGTTGACGATTCTTATTATTTGGTTAAGGGCTCATGGCACTTACCCACAAGAGCACCGAAATGATTTAACACGGATCTCCTGACAAGCTGAGCCAGTTCCCTATGGTAAGTGATGATCGAACGCTTTTTTTAGCCTATCGAATATCAAGCAGACAACGAGATGGTGAACAATGAGAGAATTTTGTGTTTAGCCTGACGGTGAAAATGGTTCATACTATTTACTGAACCCTGACCACACACGTGGAATACTGTAGCGCACGTGTTCTGGTCACGCGACACAAACGCATTGATTGGAACAGCTGCCAGGCCAGACAGCAAACAATTAATGTAACTTTTGATTCAGGGGGACAGAAGCCAGCTGACCATTTTTTGTGGTGATAGCTTATTTTTGAATAAACACCAGGGTCCCAGTCACGAAGCTTGGGGTATAGAAAGGTAAACGGTATTAAGGTAAGGTTCACACCTCTGCTCCATAGAACTTCGTGCATCCTAGTGGAAATGCGGAACAATCACACTACTCATAATATAATAGAGCAGTGACAGTATTCTGTGGTGTCCGATTTGAAGTCACTTGGGTGTCAACGCTTCAGAAAAATAGACCAGCTCTAAATCATTTCCACTATAAGTGGGGAACCTACAGCCGTATTGAACCGAATGGCTTGGAAATTCATCCTAACTACACGACTGGATAAACCTACGGCAAAAATTCCTACGCGGTAGCACGATTAACAAAGTGGGTCGAAGTAAGTCTAGTAGCTAACTCTGTTAAGTAAGCAGATCAACCTAAAACGATCACTGTAAAGTCACATCGTTCAAGTGAGGTATCCTTTCAGTGAATACATACTGAAGGAAGCAACATGACTGCAACAGCTCACAGATTGCCGATGGAAACTGGACCCTTTAGTTCTGTGGCAAAAACAACCAGCGGTGTAAACTCTGAGGTGCCTAAATGCATGACCTTATACAGAGGAACTGGTCGGCATGTTTACGTTTGTCCACTGATTAAATGGTTTTTGATGGAAACCAGGAGCATAAGTGAAACGTCCGAATCCTTCTTCGAAGTTCGGCGATATGGTCCCCGCTTGACGGACGAAAGGGGCCATTGGGGAACGATGGGGCGGGGTTTCCTATTGTGGTTTTCCCAATAGACTGACACCTGTTCCGAGGCTATCGTAAGTGCACCCTCAACTTTGTAAAATACCGTCTGCATGCATCAGCAGTCACCATAAAAAGAACATGCGGTTGATTATTGCCTTTGAGTGTGTATGAAACGATCGGAATGTCGTCATCTCGATAAGTGCTAACGGACTTGGTATCTTATGGAAATGCTCCGACTTTCCTGCCTCGCTGATAACTTACAGTGAAACAGACTGATTCACATTGGTTCTTTTGACGCGTACCTGCCGGAATACATGGACTGACTCAGGCCGTTCTAGTAGTGTGAATTATTGGAGGTCGCAAAACATACTTGGGCAGAAAAAACTAGATAAATGGTACAATCCCCATTGCGTTTATACGTGACGGCAAACTACGCGCTCCCCTGACCTATCGAACTGACTGATTCGCTTGTAGTCAAACTGTTTATTCGCAATCACTAATTTGACAACGACCTCTGGGACATGTGTCCTGACCCCGACTAATACATGGTGTCCGTTGGTGGGGGATGCCGCTCCATCACAGTCATTGGAGAAAAAGTACGTACACACGGTTACGACTAGTTACACGTTTTAAGTGATGCGAACCTGTCGCTTTGTGTACGGTAAAAGACTTTTTCGTGAGTTAATGATAGGATTGACTGATTTGTAAAAAAAGATATGAATCGTGCAGCCATACCAACGTGGCTAATGGCAGTTCGTTTGGTGTGACTTGAGTGTGAAGTTTGTTTGTCCAGGATTGACCACAATGCAACTTTTATGACCGGAATTTAGTGGGTCAGAGCCGACCAAGTTTGTGGTACGTTGATAACTGCAATCTGTGTGTGCGAAAATGAACGCATCTGGCTGAAGACGATGTTAATCTGTTCCGAATATGGTATTGTGAAGAAACTCTGTAGATTCGGTCCTAATAGTGGGAAAAACAACTCCTTGTCTCCACTCTTTCAGTTGCGATAGAAGGTTAGAGATAGTGCCAACTTGAACAGGCTTAGGATATTCAAATTTGGAACACCAAAATACCTCCACAAAGAGCATTTACTCGTTTACTGAAAACTGTACCGAACGCTTTCTGAGCTGTAATACAAATTTAGCCCTGTCCGGATTAAATACTTCGCCGCATCTGCAGAGGTGCCAGATATTCAATAATCTCGCGCGTTTGAGTGAGAAACATCAATGCGACATGATAATCACCAGTCCCCGCCATTGACGTAATCCGGAACTCGAACACGACCCGAAAGCAAGATGTCTTACAACGGATATCTACCCTTACATAACAACGGAAGAAGGATAGATATTGGAAAGTCAATAAGCATCGAGTTTTCAAGCGGTCAATCGATCCACGTTCTATCTGGTCAGTGGTTAAGGCACGGACTTGCCTACCGGAAGGTCTTCGGATAGTCCAATAGAGAACACCAAGATAATATGCTGGGAGATTGTTGCAGCCGTTTAACATGACGATCGACTAATGACTAGAGATGGATAATACAGAGGTTTCCACTCGCCATGTTCATTCTCGAAGGAGTGATCCAACCAGTTGAGGAAATTTTGTTCTTCCTTCAATTTTTGAAGGTTTTCTCCATGAACATTTCCATGCCGCCTAAGTTACAGCCATGCTGCAGGACGAAGAGTATTTGTACACGTCTTCGAGAATTGAATGAGTGACACTAGAGGCTGTGGAACACTATACTTATCTTGGAAATAGCATTCGCTTTGACGGTAGTGTGACACACGAAGTGAACTCACGAATATCGAAGGCTAGAACTGCGTTTGCCAAGTTGCGCCATTTGTGGCGTCAAAAAGGCATACCGCTGGGTCTCAAAGTACGCGTGTGTCAGACTACAGTATGGTCTGTATTTTTGTAGGCTGCGAGACTTGGCTGGTTCGGGTGGAGGATCTAAGACAACTTCAGGTCTCTGACCACTGATTTCCCAGAAGTATAGCTGGAACTGATTGGCACCAGCGAATTCGCAATGTGATCAGAAGACGGGTCCTTGGTAAAGCAGAGCGTACTCTCCTCAAAGAATGCCTGCAGCACTGCAAGCTAAGGTGGTCGGGATGCGTCACACATGCCCAGTTACTACCTACAGAGACAAGCACTGTTCTCCGTGTCTAGTTCGGAATGGCAGAAACCTAGAAGTGGACGGAAGTTGATATGGCAGAAGAGATTGAGGAATGTTACGAAAAGTTTGGGCGCTGGTTGTGCGGTTCGTCTTGCTGGATGGGGTCCACGTGACCCTCTCTATGCTTGGCTGAAGACACTGGATGATACGGCGGCTTGCCGGTGTCAGTGGTATTCACGCTGTCCGTTTCTATCCAGATTGTCTGACTGAGTGGTGGAGGTGTAGGCATCTCGGATGTTTGTTGAAGACTAGCCCAAGGTCCCCCTCCCTTTCTTCTTTCTACTATAAGGCTTTATTCAAATAAGCTGACATGGTTGTACGGCACTGAAGTACCAGTGTCCTCACCTGGTGTTGCTGTCAATGATGAGGATGAACCCCTATCTGTGACTGCGTTCGAGAAGTTAACACAAGTTAAAGCTGGATAGAATCCTGTTAGATTTTCACGACTTTGCCTTCGGTGAATGTTGGTAAACCTGCATAGGTTGATATCTGTGAGTGACCTGGAAGCAGTGGCAACTAGAGTGACGCCCCAACGATTATCGCATCACATCAAAGACGCTTTTAGATAGGAGCCACTGCATATATCTGCCTTCCAAATTTTCAACATGATTGCTTAGACGGTGGGAAGTCCTCCTCCTTCGCTATTAAGCAAAGCAGGGGCAGCCAGTTCGCCTTTGAAAGCTTGACATCGTCTTCCCCGAAATCGAGTAATTCTCATTTCATCGTGAAACTGGCGATGCACTCATCGTTATGGTGGGCATCTCAGGTAGCAACGTTGTCACGAGAAACGTTCCGCTCACCGAAGCCGAAATGTGGAATGGGTTTTCACACCATCTTTTCCTGTGATGACTTCACCGACAGACAGTTTTCTTAGGTTACATTTTGAATCTAGTTTTTGTAACTCAGTTAGTCCCACCGTAACCAAGCGCTGGAGCAGAAAAAATCCATTCGATTCGGACGAATAAAACTTCATCCATCCAGTACGTTGTTCATAAAATTCGCTTATGAAATGGATTGCAACTTTTACGATTGTGCTGGGAGTAAATTTACCCTGTACAGCTGTCTTATAGTTAACGGTCACAAAATCGTGAAGACAGCGTCGTATTGTTTACGAAAACAAGATCAATCGCTCATAGTGAGATCAATCTTCCCTGAAAAACTGTATGAAGAGGTTACTGTTATTAAAGTGAACTGAGGTCTACTCGTGATTGCTTCTTGTCAGCTGACTCTGCCTACTCACAAGTAGTATACCAGATTGGCTTTTCCAGTATGCTGCTGACTCGCCTCCCAATTTTTCGAGCCTGTTATTGCCGGGACTTACAAGGTCCTGATTGGTGACCTATATCGGTAGTGGCTGTCCGTTTCCTTGCATGGAGTGGCCTTTGCTAACCCACCTTTGACCTACAGGCACAAGCGCAACGAAATAAATAGAGAGGTAGACGAATTAGAGTATGATTAAAGACTGTCAGTTATGTACAGGAAGAAAGTGTGCACGCGAGTGTATCACATAAAATGGGACATTGGATCATCCCTGTTCACTCTGGTGCGATAATAAGCCTCCATCTCCTCTGCCGTCGGTTTTTTGACCTCCGCCAACGAATTGTAAGGTCGCTTGCGTTCATCCATGGATAGATAGGATTCGACTTCTAACAACCGAGCCTTCTCACGCTTAATCGCCTCCTGAATCTTCTGTTCTTGTAGAGCTTCCAAATCAACTTCAGAATCGCTACTGGAGGACGAACTGGACGAACTATCGTGTCGTCTCCGCCGCTTTTTATTGGTATTCTTGTCCACCCTTTTGTGTTGGCGTCTCTTCTTCTTCTCCGCTCGCTGGGCACGGATTCGTTCACGACGGGCCTCTGAACGGGCGATCTCTTTCGCCCTTTCTGCTGAAGCTTGTTCTTCGGCTAGACGTTTCTCTTCCTCATCCGACTCAGACTTTTGGTCAGCGTCTGACTCAATGTCTTGATTGATGCCTTCCTTGAGTGCGTTCCCACCACCATCTGTAGTCCTTTCCGGAGTATCGGATGAAGACGAGCCATCACTCGAAGAGCTGGAAGAACTGGATGAAGAGGAACTCGAGGAGCGGCTGCTTTGACTGCCTTTGCTCTTCTTTCGCTTGCGACCACGATTACCTGAGGACTTGCGCTTGTCTGCGCCATCATCTGAGTCCATATCCGTGGGCATTGGTGGCGGTTTGAGCAATGCACCACCAGTTGGGTCGTCGTCAGGGATCTCTGGATAGTTTTGTTTCTCCTTTTCCTTGTTCTTCTCACCGACACAGTAGGATTCTTTCAACAAGGAATGACAACACTTGTAACCCCACTGACCATTGAACCAATATGAGCCCCAGACAGACTGCAATAAAAAAGCGAATTGCAAAATAGGGAAATACGTGAGGAAAAACACAGAGACAAAGAGCGAACTACTGAATAGAATGTCTCCTCCTGTTCCAGAATATTAGGATCAAGAAAAAAAATCGTTTCCTTGGAAGCTTTTGTTTGAAGTGACTGCGGAAAACGCACAGTACTATCCTACTGTTCACCCTCAGCGAGCTGAACCTGCCCCCCCCTTCCGGGGGAATTTGCGCCCCTATCAGTACTCAAAACGGATAAGCACCAATTCGGATCCCATCGGTGTTATGTCAAAAAACGAGCCTCCACTCGGAGAATCGTTTCTACACACAATAAGTACATGAGCCACAGAAGGATGGGTTGATACAAATCACGAGAACCTTGTTCACCTTTCAGAGGTTACTAATCCCACTAAGCGTCGTTACGTCCGGTCAAAATGTCACAAAATTCACAAACAGCTTAGGAAAAGCCCACGTCTAAAAGAGTCTGCAGGTGTAATTCCAAGGCGGTATGAAGCGAAGTTAGAGAAAACTTACAGAATGATTGTTGATGTACACATCCTCCTCATATCTTGACTTGACAGTCGGCTTTTCGGCACCTTTGATTACCCGTCCGGTAGGTGAATACTCTGCATAGGCCTCCCACTGACCAAGCAACAGTTCTGGTGCAATGGGCTCCAGGTGTTCATGGCCACCGTATCGATCCAAAATCTCTTCACGCACACGTGACTGAACATCTGACTTGGCTTTGGAAACCTTTTTGGCCAAAAACTCCAAACGAGTTGGATCTGCCTATAGTTGAAGAATAGAAAGACAGAATCAATGAGAGTGATGCTTCGGGAGGTGATGTATTTGCCTAAAATATTCAAACATCTGTCCAGTTTATTGTCATCGGGTAATTGGAACCGTTAGGCTCATTTTCGGAAGTACTAATAAAGCTATAACAGGTGGAAGCAAATTTCACTGAGCATAAGGCGAGTCTACCCGAGTGAAGAACGTACGCTGAATTCATTGGAGATTTATTTTACCTTTCGGTCAGTAAACAAACAGGATCAAAGTGCCCACATCAGAAAAGCTATGCACACTATGCGTTTCATCTGATCAGTACTCACAATCAAAGCATACCGTACAGAGGGATGGAAGAAAATTGCTGATGAACCTACTTGTAGATGAACATCCAAACCGAGCTTGTTCTGCATTTCCCAAGCAAACACCTGGCGTCGTACCATATCCTGCACCTCACCATCAAAGCGAACAAAGTTGTCACCGGCAAATGGAACCTCGGATTCCGGTTTGCCAGTCCCTTCAAATGGGTTTTCACGCATCGCTCTGGTTTTCGGATCGTAGTAGGCACTGTTTGGGTCCAGGTTGAACAAATACTTGGCCGTGTCTTCACGGATACGCAAGTTCCGGATGGACTGCCGTTGCTTGCTATCAAACTTTTGACCCGGCATATCCAATTCGTCTCCATAACGGTCACCATCTTCCATGTCCAGATCTCCGTCCTCATCTAGAGTGGGTTTGGCAGCGGATGCAGCGGGTTCTTCCTGGAACCAGAAACAGTGGAAACGACACTGGTTACTCCAGGTGGTACAGTAAGTATACTCACACAAATTACTGTATAGCGGGCCTAAGCATTACCTTCAATATGGTGCTTAACCAAGTTCATCAATCAACTACTACCCGTGTCAATCTTGCTCACACAGTCAGACAACGTCGGATTTAATAAACACCAGCACTTCCAACCCTACACAACGAGACGGAAACTACTGGGGGAACACAACAGACAATACATATAAAACCAATAAAATCGATAAGATTAATAACAGAAAACAATGCCATTAATTAGATTTCAATTAACAAGCGTTTGCCTCTGAATAGCGAGTTCCCTTCCTTCCATCTACTCATCCCCACTCCCCCCCCCCAAAAAAAAAATTGAGGATGCACCAGTCAAATTCTTTGCTCACAGTAAAGATGTATGCCTTTGAGTTCCCAAACAAACACCTTCGAAAAGCAAGTGTGGTTTCCTAGTTCCAGTGGGGGAACACTGTACAAATTGTCTAACAGTGGCAAGCTTTCGGTACGTAGCTGTCATTTAACCCAAAGGGAAACGAGAACTATTATCCAAGAGTGGATGAGAACAATTCTCAAGTGAGGGGTTGGTTTGAGCAGAGATGGACAAAAATGCATTGTCAAAGAATACAAACGGGTTGCGTATGGTCACACAAGAAAAAAACATGATAGAGCTGCGTGAGGATCGCCTGCTGGATCACCTGACAGCATGGGCCCCCTCACTGCACTTCTGCACAGAGTTCTAGGGTCAATAAACCGCGAAAGCCATAGGCGGATGGATTAGCTAGGTTTGTGCATACGAATTTAGGAACAGGTCAGTCGGTAGTAAGCGTCGTCCTATGATTTTGTTCGTATCTGATAGGCCAGCTACCAGCAACGTACGATGTCTTGAATATCGCTCCAAATGAAACATGAGGCAGCTTTTGTGTAGCACATTCATATGAAGGACATTATGAACGAAAGACTCAGCTGAGATTCAACGCGGTCTCACGTCAACACGGTCTTAATTTACAAATGAGTAAGTATCCGTGCACATGTCTGAATTGGTGTTCAAGTATGGAATAAGATCGGTGGAAATTCACGGATTGGAGTCATCTGATGAGCCCTGGTGGCGGACTGTCCAGGAATTTTCATCAACCATACAAGTATTGCCACATCTGTGGCTCGGAATCCTCCCTAACAAGTACAGTGTCCTTTCAGATCGACTGAAATTCAAACTACTAGAAACCCGACACCGTAAGGTCACCGCCAAATATCAGACCGGACTAAGCGAAAAGTTGGTGGGAGGCTCCTAAAGCAAACTGGGTGCTGGATGATTAAAAACACGATGCATTTTTTGGAACGAGTAAGAACTGGCAAATCACAAGTAGATGTTTTCTGTTCCACTTAAAGTTTTGCAACTTACGATTGTCTGAAAGCAGAAAGGTAAATGAGTACATCAGTTGTATGGGAAACAGTCGAAACGACTGTATACATGAAAGAGATCAAAGTGAATTGGCCGATGACACGGTCGATTTGATCAATAGGTAGAAACGGGACTTTGAGACTGTGGGCTTGAAAGGAGGCAATCTTGCTGTCACCTGGGTTCCAGTTCACGGTGTACATTATACTACACTTGTGAGTAGTTCGTTCTGAATGCAAACTGGGGCGGCTGGTTTGCTGCTGATTGTCGGAATTTGATTTTTGTCATTGTCTTGACTGCACTAACACAGGAATATCTATACATTGTGATGTACACATTCGAACATTTTAAAAGTTGTTCAGGAAATGTGTTTGCGCCCGATTAGTTTACTTTTTAACAGTTTTAGGCCCGACCCACATCAGATAAACGAATCCAGTAGAGCATCAAACGACTTTGCTAATACACATCTCTGGCCGTACGTCCTTCTTCCGAAATTCCGCATCATTGTTATTTAAGAGAAAAAGGCTATACACTAACCTGTCCTCCATTCGCTTCCGTAGCCTTCGCCAGCTGTTCTTCCAACTTTTTCGCCTTGGCCAATTTGCGTGCTTCCTCCAGACGCTGATACTCATCGAATAACTTCTTATGTTCAGCTGGATCATAGCCATTCCAGCGGTCCCGCTTGGCCTCATAACCCAAGCTAATATCGATCTGCTGGTAGTCGTCAGGTGCAATATCAAGGCCAGTGTACTTTGCCCCAATCTGATTTAGGTGGGAAAGCAGAAGAGAGTGAAAGTCACAATGGGAACAAAAAACATTCGGTATCTAGTTTAGGAACGGAAGACTAGGTCAGTGAAAAGTAGCCCGCTCATGGAGCGCATCCGTTCTCCACGTAAGGGGTCCTTTCGAGCTGACAACAAGGCGGGCGACAGCCGACTAATCCTTCTCTAATGACCGAGACAAGTAAAGGAGCACAAGCAAATCACGATTCATGAGATGGATCGAGCTCACAGACAGCACTCCATTGTTACAACCTGGCATTCCACAAATGATGGGATACTGCCCTACAATAAATATCCAAGATATACTGTTACACTATAAGCACTGACTTGCTCAATAAAACAGGTAAGTTTAGTTAATGACCCTCGGATAAAAATCCGATCGCATGGATTGGCGACCGTCAAAGCTTTGTCAGGACTGACCAGCTAAGATGACACAGCACTAACCAACTGAGAGAAATGTTGGTAGCCCACGTAGCGTAGAAAGGAGCTCGAGATAACTTGGTGGTTGCGAACTTATTGACCAGAAGATTCGTGATTCGAACCCAACCCCAGCATCTCGACTGTTGCTACCCAGGCCTGGACAGCCTGGCAGTATCTCAGTCCTCGTGCTTCATTCGGGTGGCATGGCAGCTAGGTACTAAAAGGGTGTTACAGCTGAACGATTATTATTATTTTATTATTTTAGCGTAGATGGTGGTTGGTTTGTTCGCTCAGTTCAGCAAAAAACAGCAACCCGTATTTACCTAGTCCCAACGTCGATTTATCTGTGTGAGACCGGCATACATAACAACAGTGAAGTATCATCATTCTCACTTATTGTTGCTATCCTTGATTAAGATGTGGATAGCGGAAAAATGAAAAGTCCTTTCTCTAATATTAACCTCACAATAGACACTACTCCCATGGAGGAACTGATTTTACCGGACCTACAGATTTCTACTATGGAAACGCCGAAGCAGAGACTCAGAAGGCAACAATAAATATCATTTAGGGAGCACTTAGCCAGTAATAGGACATGTAATTTGATTACTGTCCAAGGTAATCAGGCAATTTAGCCACAAAATTATTCCAATTAAGTGGTGTGCTGCTACGTTCTGTCTACAACTGCCCAGGCAAAAACTACATTGATCCAGAGGAGCGAAGTCGAAGAGCACTACCAGTTGGAACACAGTAAGCTAGTCTGCGCGCGTTGAACTGAGGTGAGAGATTCACGAGACAAGCCCATCACAGTCGTTTTGCTGTTGGTCGTTCTTTCACTCAGTATGTATCAGTTTGACGAGTAAAAATTGAATAGTTCTGTTCACTGATTGTTCAGTTACCTTTCACTTTGATCGGTAACTGAACTGGTGAGGAGCATTTAACCTTGGTCCCTGCGACATGCATATTTGATGGCTTGTTTAGCTGTAAAGACATCAGCTGCTTAGGTGTATGAGCTGAGATTGGAAGTATTACAGCCCTCACTTCGCACATGTATTGTGCGCGTTCAAGGGAGTCATTCAGCTCCCAGAACACAGGTTGGTAATGATGCGGCGTTCATCTGGACCCCAGTGGATAGACAGGCTTCACGTGAACACAATGTTCATTCTTGTTCAGGATCATCGACCGTGGGTGTCCTGTCGACCTCGAGTGGTACCCCAAGCTGAATCCTCTAACCTGACATCTGGACATCTAACCGCGACTAAAACAGTAGCGTAGAATCACCAATACAGTAATTATATTCTCTCCCTTAATCAGTATCCTGGGCTTTGTGCGGCCATGTGAACGAAGGGTCATGTTCATGACAGCTGACAAAACCAGCTTGCGCGATGAAAAGAAGCCAAAACGAATATAAGTCTATAACGCCACGTCATGTGAAGGGAACGCACCTTTCGTGGCCTTTCCAAACAGTCTTTTCTCTTATGAGTCATGGACCCACAATTTTCGCAGGCTCCATCGCGATACTTGGTAACTTTTACCTTCTCTGGAGCGCCACGTTTGTACCAGACATTGAGTGAACTAGATCCCTTCATTTGCCCAGAAATCTCTTCTCTCTTTTTCTCATCCTGAATGCGCTGGTGCCGAAGGGTTGGGTGCATTGCCCCATAGTACCATGGTGCTTGCATAATGTACTGTGGAATATGTGGATTGATATCATGTCCCTCCTCATCTTTCATCGCGGGCATCACTGCCAGTTTTCGAGCCTCCTCGAGTTCCTTCATTTTTTTATAGTCCTCTTTGCTTTTCTTCTTCTCATCTCCAGCATCATCGGCCTTTATTCGGTGGAGTAGCGACGGGGGAAAATTTGGTACGAACGACATTTCGCGTTAGGAATATGCTTCAATTCGTAGTGGTCCAATAACCTGGAAAAGAAGATAGAGGAGTAGTCAAAATGCATGTGAGTGAACAACAGAAGTACCTTGAAAGCAGTTGGAAATAACCTTAAGACGGAAAGCTGGTCTCCCTAACCGAACTGATGAGAGTAAAGGCAAGAATGAAAAAATCGAAATCGAAGACTGTAGAAATGCGTGCGACGAATGAATCGAGGACGGACGGTATGAGGAGGGGGCAAAGAACAGACCACTAGGAGTGCTTCCACTCGGATCCTCTCCAGAGTAACAATCGGAAGTGTGACGTTTAGCAGTTTTGTTGGAAGATACTATCGAAAACCTCCAAAACATAGCCTTAATAGATGGTTCCCAGCTGACGACAGACCAGTAATTGTTAGTAGCATGAGGAGGTTGTGGTTTTTTGGTTGATATTTTGTCCTATAAGTGAAGCCAATCTATGCTGAAAAGCCGAGAAGCAAGGTACAGCTGTTTCATCCTTAATGTGAAACATCAGCACGAAATCTCCACCAAAGACTCAGTAATCTAATGGGTGCGGCATGGATTAAGAAGTCAGAAATCGTAGCATGCTTTCCCGTCCAAGCGTCTCAACCCGCACCAGAATAACTACGACCTCGACGTTCTCAAACCAACATCATTTAGGGACATTTAGGGAATATTTTGATCAAAACGGTACAACTTTGATGCAGATAGTCGACTCCTGCGGGGAAAAATTGTTTCGATGAAGTCACGGATGATGCGGCTATCATCAGCTGTAAAAACCATGTACTTCCCGTGCAGTGGTTATAGCTGCCAGTGGCTTGGGAAGGTGGGGTAGATAGCTGCGCGTAGGTGGTAGCTGGTACAACTGATGTACCAACACAGGGATGTCAGTGGATTTTTCATTGCGTAAGTCGGAAGGGGAAGCTATGTACTGAAGGTAAAAGTTTAATGCATGAGGCCACTGGGCCATGACTGATAATGTCTTTAATCACTGATGTGTCCCACATCGGGGTCCCCATCCAGGGAGAGGGCAATGACCAGCGCAGCTAAGTTTGCTGGTAGTGGCTTCCAAACTTCGCTGTCAAGTCACTGCTTGGTCACGTTTCCATACTTCACGTGGTTATGCGAAAAGGGCTCTTCGAAGATGTCGGCCAACTGGTATGGGGAGCACGTGACCAAACCAGCGCAACATATGGAGCACGATCAATCCATCTATTGTGAGCGAGTTATCTCTGCCGGAAACTATTCGACGTACCCGGGGATAGATGGTTCAGTGGTCAGAGCGCGAATTTAATGACAGGAAGGTTCGTGGTTCGAAACCGACATCTGCCTCTCGACTTCCCCTGTCTAAACTTGGGCAACCTGGAAGTATCCCAGCCCCAGTGCTTCCCTCGGGTGGCACCGAAAGGGTGCTAGAGCTGAACGATTCGACGTACCTGGGCATTACTGATCTGATGTTCCCACCAGACTCTGACAATGTTCTGAAGACAATAATGCTCAAACGTGAACGTTTCTGGACGACCCCAGGGCGCAGCGATAATATTTCTGGACCGTACGACACTATGGAATGAACCGCAGCCATTGAGAGATGAGTCGATATCACGCCTACGTCAAAGGCGATGCAGGCTCACAAAAGCTGTACTTGACTTCTCAATACGAATGAAAATACTGTATTTGGCCAAAGTACTGGGACTGATACAGCTGCCCAGGTAGACAAATTTGTCTACTACCTCGATCGTTTCATCTGCAAGCATGAGGTTAGGGTACGAGACCACCTAATCTTGCAGCATCACCCTACATTTTGAAGGTGTGAAATGTATGCCAAACCGTGAGGCAGAATTACTCAGATCATTTAATGCTGTCTGCATTACAATGGCATCAGATCCTGGAAGAGCTATGTCGTCTGCCTACTCTATATCTGTGAGCGAACGCCCTGGGAGCATTTCGACCCCAAAGACACTAGCGGTTGACAATGAGTCTTGCGTAACCATGTCAATGACGACGTTGAAGAGGAAAGATGGAAGAGAACAGCTTAGCATGACTTCGTTTGATGTAACGCACTCAGGCAAGTGCTTCCCGTAGACCTTCACAGGTCCGCGGGAGTTGGCGTACAGCACCTCAGGAGGTTCAAGAATACGTGGGAGAGACCTCTGTTTCATAGACAATGCCAATGCCTGACGGTCCACAGAGTCGAAGGCATCTTCCAAGTCAAGGAAGATCATTGTTGGTTGCTGGAAGCAATGTCGCTGTTCCTGAAGCTATCGTAGGATAGAGTGATCGATCCATCCTTTTGAAGGACGGACCCCAGTTTGGGTTGGGGGCGAGATGGCTCAATGGTAAGAGCTCGAATTTACTGACACGAAGGTCCGTGGTTCGAACCCGACCTCTACCTCTCGACTTCCCCTGTCTAGGCTTGGAAAATCTGGCAGTATTCCAGCCCTCGTGCTTCCTTCTGGTCGCATGGCAGTTAGGCAGTTAGGCAGCTGAACAGCTGAGCGATTTGCGTCTAGTTAACCTCCGAAGGATAAGGCCAGAGGTTACCTTAGACGCCATAGCTACCAGGCTGGTGCCACGGTAGCTTTCATACAGCGTCCTCGTACCCTTTCTCAAAACAAGAATAACTGTCGACGTGCTCCTTTCTACAGGCACTTTCTCTTCAATCCGCATTGTACAAATGAGCTTTGTCAAATGTGTCACTAGGGATTCTACGCCTTCTTTGAAGAGGGCTGAATACAGACCGTCCAGTCCTGGTGCCGACTCGCGTTTCAGTCAATTTAATTCAATTTGTCAGCTATAAACCGTGTACCATAGGCACATTGGTTCCAGCTGCTACAGTTTCCATCACCGGAAAACGGGAGTGTGGAACGTACAACCAAGCCTGGGAGGCGAAGGCATGTTCAGTTTGTTCGGAAATTGAGTAGCTACGCATTGAAGGCGATAGCTTTGATGCACCAGCGCCACTGACTGCGAGATTGGGCCATTTCTGCCAATGTCATTAACCACTGGTGATTTGAGTCCCGGGGTCCCCAGCCAGGGAGGCGACAGTTGCCCATCCGACTAAGTTTACTGGCTAGTGTTTTCGTACTTCGTTGCCAGGTCATACACTGTTCACCTCTCGGTCGCTTCCGCTCAGCACAGGGCTGGGAAGAAAGAGCTCTGTGAGACAGACGGTCTCCTGGCATGTGGAGTACATGTCCTAACCAGCGCAGCCTATGAAGCGTGAGTAATTCAACTATCGCGGGAGAGTTCCTTCTTCTTAAAACCTTCTGGCGTACCTCAACATTGCCAATCCGATGTTTCCACCAGACTCGACCAATGCTTCGGAGACACCGATGGTCAAACACCGACATCTTTCATACGTCCTGTGCGCGTAAAGGCCATGTCTCTGATCCATAACGCAGTAGGAATCACACCGCCGCATTGTAAACTCTGCTCTTGACAGCAAACTCAAGTCACGTCGGCGCCATAGGTGTCGGAGGTTGGCAAAAGCTGCCCTAGCCTTGCTGATTCGAGAAGTAATCTCACCTCCAGCCATTCCACCGGAACTTACACAGCTGCCCAGGTAAACAAATTTATCTACCACGTCGATTGGCTCGCCTGCAAGTATGAGGTGTGGGTTTAATCCCACCCAGTCTTGTAGCAGCACTTTACACTACAGTTCTGGTGGGAATTTACACCCGACAGTGAATGAGTAAGGGGGCATTCCAAAACATGGTTCTGATAAGCTTGTCCTACTACATGATCCACCAGCTTTCCCGTTACTTGGCATCGTACGTGTAGTCGATACGCCCAGGAGAAGCGTGAAAAGCAGCAGAATGCACATGGGCGGAACTCTCATTCGTAATCCACATGAACGAGGATCAGTAATTGGCTCATACAATCGACAAGTTTGGGGCTAGCCCGCCGCTGGAGAGCATCATTTGTGGCCAAACGGTTTCAACTGTTGCGTAGACTGCTGGCCGTGGTCAAACTGTAACTGCAGCGGGTGATCGTCGTTGCTCATGTGCACCGGGTTCAGTTTAAGACGATCACCCAATGGGGGCTCAACAGTGCTAAGTCAGCTCGCTAACACATTCGTATCTAGAGCAGCCCAACTGGTATCTGAGCCTTTGGCTCACTACAGTAAGGTGCTCAAGGCGTCACTATACACTGATGACACTGTGTTTGACAGTTTTAAGGCTGTAGCCTGTTGGGGCATAAGGTGACAATTGTGACTAGCTGCAAACTCCTGCTCCATAACTTTAACGGCATCACTTTAAATGATCGGATATCACGTCGATGAGACGGATTTCGCAAGCTGGTTACAAAGAGAAAGAAGACATGATTGGTCAGAATGTGAGCCAGTCAGGGTCGAGCGTTTATAGGTCGATGCTCCTCATCCCATCATGAAGATTCCGGAATAATCTTGTGAAAACAGTGATCATCCTACAAATACGGTTGTAACGATATTCTTTCATCGCCATAAAAGGCTGTCTCAAGCTACCGAGCCATCTGGTGTGCCGTAGTGCGAGCTCGAGATGGCTCAATGGTCAAAGCGCGAATTTACTGACCAGAAAGTCTGAGGTTCGAACCCAAACTCAGCACATCGACTGCTCCTGTCTAGTTTGGGCAACGCGGCGATAACTCAGACCTCATGCTTCCTTCGGGTGGCATGGCAGCTAGGCACCGGGTATTACAGCTGAACGATTATTATTATTTATTATTTATATACCGTTTGCAAGACACAGCAACTGGCGACAACCCAAACCCATGATATCAATTTCGGCACAGCAATCCCAAGCAGTTTTACAAAAGCAGCAGAAGCAGTTCGAAGAAACTCACAAAAGGATTATTAAATCTCTGATGTGCGGTATATCGGTGAATACGACAGAACGTTTGGGTCTGTGCCCTCTTCCACGGATTCCACTGCCCGATCGATAATTTCAATCCCGACGCTGAATCCAGACAAACTTTCGAAAGTTGGCCCAAGAAATATGAAGACATATTTCAAGCTGACTTTGATCAGTTTGATGACGCACGGAAAGTTAGACTGTTGCTGCAGAAACTGGGAACAGCTGAGAATGACCGGTTCATAAATTTCATATTCTCCAGGATCTCCCGTGACCTTGGCGTCATAGATACCATCAGGATTCTGGCCCAAATATTCGATGAGAAAAGCCCCTCGTTCAATATTCGTTATTACAACCAAGATTCCATCACATATGCTGGTGTGGTCAACAAAGATTGTGAGCGCTTTAAGCTCAGCACCATGACCGAGGATATATCCAAGTGTCTCATGTTCATGGCTGGTTTTCGATGGTCACACGACGCAGACACTAATAGGGTGGCTGCATCGAACTGAACAGGATCCTGAGTTGACACTTGAGAAACTTACTACCAAATGCCAGCATTTTATGGATCCCAATGATTGAGCATTCCCAGCCTTCTCAGCCTGATTTGGTATTCAGAGTAACCCCCAAAAGTCAAACAAATACTGAACGGAGTCCGAAGAAACCGCCCACACAAAAAAGAGTGCTGCAGAGAGATTCAAGAGCTCGTGTAAACATTGGTCCCACGAAAGGATGCAGCTAGGAGGCGTGGCCGCTAAATTCAGGAAATTCGTCAGCGTGTGTCAGTGGTGCACCGGCTGTCCTCCAACTTAATACAGGTTCTGACCTTACTCTAATTCCAAAACGAATCTGGAACGTTATTGGAACGCCTTCAGCTGAACATACAAAGCGAATTGACTGTAATGCGTTTGGTGAAAACTCCATGACATTCAATGGGGTTCAATTCAATGGTGCTTGCTACATCATCAAATACGTAGACCTCGATGTCTTAGGCCTGGGTTGGATTGATGAGCTTCAACTATTGGAGCAACCTCTACCACTCATGATGGCGACAATACGTTCACGGCAAAGCCATGCTGACAATTTTGTGGTCACGACAGACCCAGCCAAACTGGGGACCAGTCGGAGCATACGCGACGCAACCTCCATTCAGTTCGTGACATCCGACACCGGTGGCTTCTTCATCTAAGCCCCCCCCCTCATGAATCCTGTCGATAGCCTGCAACGTTGCACACGCAATCGCCACCCTTACATCCATAGTCCCATGGCCGGGCAAATCTCTCCACTGCTATACAGAATTTCAAGGGTGAGTGAGCAGCAGAAGGGACAAAACAACAGTCGCATGAGGGTCACCCGACCTAAAGCTGTCATCTTGTCGTGGTGGTCGGGGTTCAGTGCTACAACGCTTCCACTGGCTACATTGGCTGGAACTCAATTCCGTAGATGATAGATAATCGTTCAGCTGTAACATCTTCCGGTGCCTAGATGCCATGCTACCCGAGAGAAGCACGAGGGCTGGGATAATGCCAGGTTGCCCAAGCCTAGAGAAGAGGTTGGGTTCGAACCACGGACCTTCCTATCAGTAGATTCGCGCTCTTAACACTGAACCACCTCGCCCCCCTCAGTTTAGCCTCAGGTTTAGCCATGCAAAGAATGCCGAAGGGAAGCAGCCCGACGAAGAACAACACATCCCAGTACTGCGCAAAATCGTAATACGAGGCAGACTGGAGATAATCAGACGACTCAATCAATCTATCAGCTATAAGTCACATACTATAGGCTCATTGGTTCTAGGTGCTACAGTTTCGATCACCGGAAAACGGGACAGTGTGGGACATACAGCAAAGCCTTGGAGGCAATGGCATTTTCGCTTCATCATCATCATCACCATCATGGACAGCATGACATCAGTGTTCAACACTGATGCTTCGCTGTCGTTTATTTGAAAGCCTTATTGTGGAGAAAAGAATAAAGATGGACGGGGAAGGAACTTAGCGCTAGCTAACTACAATCACTCCGAGGTGCCTACACCTCCAGACACTCACTCAGGCAATCTGGATAGAAACTGACAACAAGAGCGCCACTGACATCGGTTGGCAGTCATATCTTGCAGTGTCTCCAACCAGGCGCAGTAGGGATCACGCGGTCCCCATCCTGGAAGGCGAGCAGCACCGACGGCACCCAAACGTTTCGTAATCTCCTTCATGCCCCTCTGCCAGATCAAGGGTTGGCCACCTCTCTGCTTCCTCCACTGAGTTGGGCATGGAAAACAGCACTCTCTTCGACAAACGATGGTTAGGCATACGCAACACACGTCCCTAACAACGCAGCTTCTCGTGC
>SJOL01002175.1:0-10057 GCA_004794785.1 Opisthorchis felineus | reverse complement strand
GAAGCGGTCTGACGTAGGCCCCATAGAGTATTTGGAAGTCCATGCGAGTAATACGGGGGAAGGTGCGCCTAATCATTCGTAGAACGGCGAATGCCTTTTGGGCCGATTTCTCATGGTGCAGTGAGAAGGACATGTTTGAAGAGAGCCAGATACCCAAATCCTTTTTGATATCTATCTTCGTGATGTCTTCTGGACCATTCTCACCATGCACGACATAGGCGTTCGCTGAGTCTCCTCCAAATGACACATGGACGCACTTCTCGTCATTTAGAGGAAGGTGCCAGTCCAACAACCACTGTTTTGCAGCGTCTACATCCATTTGAAGGGCACTGGCATTGGTACTCCAAGATTTCAAGTCGTCCGCAAAAGGTAGACATGCCAGGTAGTACGCCAATTGGTTGGTACATTTTCTGGAGGGCTAGCTCTCATAGACCCGATTTAGTCGTCGCCACTTTGTGCACAACGGATCAGGACAGCTGAGAAAAAAGGGGGTTTCACTGAATCAAAGCACATTCAGTAAAGCAATAACATTTTATTGATCCGCGTTATTCAACGAAAAAGTTAGGTGTTGGTGGGGCATTCGGCCATCATTTTGGGACTATGGAATCCACAGTGGAAGGCTGGACTGCGTGTTGAGGATGGTCATCAGTTTGCACATGAAGATAGGGTCTACACGACGACTTCGAGAGCGACTTGTCGGTTAGGCCTCCAGTGATTTGCAAGCATTGGGCGGCTCAGCCTCATGGAATGATATATCCATTCTGAATAATAAGCGCATGGCTGGATAATTTCTGGCAGTAGCCTGATAATTTCGGTCTACTTCGATGGTTCATTTAGATTTTACCCAGGTTTTTCCCCACAATTCGTTGTCTCATGATGCCTTTCTAGTCATTAGCTCAGTATTGCTTACCAGGTTCATGTCAGTAGAAGTGAGCTCCCCCAGGCCGTGCTCACCGCCAGTTTGTGCCGACCTGTTTCCCGGTGTCATGTGTGGGTGATCTTCCTTTTCGCCGTTGAACCAAAGCAAATTCGCCTGCGAATACTGCATAAGGCACGGTAGAGTTGAACCGTAGTACCAATCTGTCGTCAGGACAGTAACTCACGTACCAGGTTTCAATGGTGCTTGATTCGGCTGACAAAGTTTAGTCTGTAAGACATATTGCTTGATTGGCGTGGACTTTAAACGGTTTGAGAACGAACAAAGATCCCCGAGAGAGCGAAGTATGGGGCGTGAGGTCTTTAGACTTCCGTCCTCACGGACCACGAATGGCCTATTGAAGAGGCCATTGGAGGCGGCAGCCTGAGATCCCAGCTGCTCGGGATGGCTTAAAAGTAAGCCGTGGTGCATTCAGCCAAGTGCATTTTCGAAATTACGGTATATGGCGTCTGTAGGGGAGGAATTATTACTACCCACGTTTAGCAGTTCAGTCACGCAGGAACCTCACTATCCGGATCCACGTCGGTCATTACTTTCTAATTTGATAGTGGCTAAGAACACATCCAACGACTCACTTCCATACTTCTCACCATTTTTGTAGACAGCAAAACCACGATGATTGGCTCATGATCTTCTGGCATGAATCCGCCCCAATCTCTTTAGCAAGGTGTGAAACGGCGACATTATCATTTTAAATGGAAGCTGAGAGAAGAGTGGTTAATTTGAAACATGTGTGATGGGTGTTTGTCTTGGAAGTCTTTCAAGCTTGCCACAGTATTTTGGATTTTGCTGCACCTAATTCATTTCCAATCGCGTTTTTCGTATACTTCACGAGGGCTGTTAATCTGACACAATGTTCATATTCTGTGTTATGGGGTTCTATCCTAATTACCGATACAGTTGTCCGTGTGTTTGCTGGAAAACCTGAGCCCCTGCCATGTCATACGATAATGAACATCGCACAGAAAACACTGGACTACGGGGATATCTGGGCTGTCATATGAATAATAACGATAGGTCACCCGAAGTGCCGTACTTATCTTTCGGTGGCCCCAGCCTTTGAAGCTTAACATAACATCCTACCGGAACTGAAGCCAGAAAGGCATCACGGAGTCATTATAACCACTGATATTATGCCCTGACTCAACCCGTACAGGAGGTAGCCGACCGATTCTCAGCCTATATAATCGCTGTCAGCCGTGTCCACTATGATACTGTCTGGAATTTGTATACACGTCGACCAATTTTAGGATCGAGAACCAGCTGCTTTATGGTTTACCATACGAGAAGCCTAACTCATCAGGTGTACCAAAGGGTTTTAAAGCCTTTTGCCTGGTTTCTTTAATGCCCTGTCCAGACCATCTCAAGATCTTGAATTCTATTCACCTATAAAGCACCGCTTTGACCTCATTAGCCTTTGGAGCATATATCTAAGGAGGTAGTGTAGTTCTTCTGCCGGAATTGAGTCATTCATCAGAAGTGACTGAGGCCATCCAGACAGTGCGGCACTGCCCCATTGTCCATGGATCTACTGTGTAATTGGAGTAATGCTTGAGCTTTTCAGACCCAAACTGTGGGACACTTTGAGTGGCTGTATATCCGCTTTATAAGTGTGAGCATGGAAGCACGTTGCAGCCACTGTCTTCAGTTAATTCTCAACGCTTCCGTGAATAATCCGTCCATAATTTGGGTGTTCATTTATCTACAAATTGGCTGATCACCAGACGGGGCACTACGCCTCTTTGCCCATCGAGATGGGCTTTCTTTGGCCAATTAGCATGTTGTGCTTAGGTTCAACCCCAAGCTTAGAGGCTGGCACGCAACAGCAGACCACATATCGCCCCGCATGCTCCAAAAATGCTTGCTTAATGCATCAAGAAAGCATCCTTTGTCTGTGCTGACTAGAGTGTGCTTGTTTATATGTGGCGAGACTTTGCCGGTTACGCACCAAACCCGAATATGCATTCGTGGTCCCTCGGGGTGCTATCGGCTTCACTTTCAGCTTCAAGACCATTAGCAAAGCCTGCAGCTACCACTGCTCTCCTCAGAGGATCTGAAGAGTTGGTATTGTATCTGTTGAGATTGGTGCAGGTGGGTTTAAGTACAGTGGCTGAGCGTTCGTTCTTTTTTTGTTGAAGCAGGCAAGCTATGCCACGCTTTATGAGGATTCCTAATAACGCACTGAGGATATCAGCTGGAGTTGTGATGAAACGGTCGCAAAAACACAGCGAACAGCCTAGCTACCAGCTACTCTATCCGAGCAACCAGGGTTCTTCTCAATCTCACGGTGGTCAGATCTCAATACTGGAAGCGTTAGGTATAGGGGATAGATTTTGAAGCGAGACTATTAACAAAGACGCCTTTTTGGTGCATAGGAGGAAGACGATTTGGATAAGGGGAGAAGCAGTTAAAATGAATTGTTCCGAGTAGCAGCTAGTCCATACTTGGATATGGACACAATGCAGAAAGCGTTTCATCCGACTGTTTCCCCAAAAATCAATTCATTCGAATTTTTCTTGTTTCTAATGTTCACAAAGCGATTCCCGGTCTTTTTGTTTCCATTTTCCGCCCATATCCCTCAGTTGTGTTCCAGCCTGAGTGTTGAATACTTTGATGCTTTCGGGAAAACCCAATTGAGTGACGCGCAAAATCACAAGCCAGAAATCGTGGATTCTTGAGATTTATCAATAAAATGCGGTACCGCATGTATAAAATACGTAATAAAAAGGGGTACAAGCCTCAAATTGTGGGGGGTTCCGTCTAAATTTTTGCACGTAGTGGTGCAAGTCCAAATAAAGCCCGGAGAAGACGGCAAATTGATCTTTATTAGCGACACACGCCTGCGCACAACACGCGGTAACGCAAATGGTCAAAAAGCGCGCGTAAAAGATGGTCGACCAAATTGGTTCAACACGTCAAGGGTTAAAAGTTTATGAGGGATTACAAATGCATATGGAGTCTATTAGGTAGACGCAATAAACAGCAGCCTCAGATAAGGGAAGTATTTGACCGGGGGAAAGGAAGTACACTGAGGGCGGATCACTCTGACCTTGGCATCAAGCTTCTATTTCACTAAGACCGTTTGGGTTTCTTTATCTTTCTATCACTTTGTATTTATTTGTCGTCAATTTTAGGCAGGCGTGCTGCTCTCTCCTCACTTTATTTGGACGGGATCCTATTTGGATTTGTATTACTTGACCCTGTGTATATAAGCCGGCGTGACCCACGGTTTGTGGTTGGTATCATTTTAAAAATAATTCTAATAATTCTAACATATTTATTTCAAAAGTGGTGTGGAGCATCACAGCTGAGGAGCGATCGGGCCGTTGCAATTTGAACACGGCAGGCAGCAACGCAAGGTGGTAAATGCACAACTAAGGGACTGTGCTTGATACGTAATTGGAGCCTGTTAACAGTGGAAAACAGCAGGCTAGAACAACCACCCCGGACGGAAACAGCAGTTCTGCGATAGTGTCAGCTTATTTGATTTGAACGGAAAACCGTTGCTGACTTTCGGTGATCTTGTGCAGTTGAGTTAACAGCCAAGGCCCTGGGAAGCGTGTTTATGGGTGGTGGAGTGGATGAATCCACATTAGGGTAATATGGCGGTTTCTATTATTATTATCCAAAACATACGGAGACTGGATACGCTTGCCGGTTTCGGTGTCGGAGAAGAGCCTGATGTGAGAGGCCTTTTGTTGGGAGAGGTGCTGTTAACGCAACTGACCGGACGGGCACCGAAAATAAAACCTTTGGATATGGGACCGGACAAGCTAAAAGTGCCGCAGAACAACGAGATGGTTTATTCGGAAGAGAAGGTTCAGCGGCTCAGGACGGAGGACACGCTGCGGTGGGGTTTTGTCCAGGTCATCAGTTTGTTTGTATTTCCAAGGGCCTGACAGAACAAGGGGGAAAATTCAGGGTTATGGACAGGATGCTTGCCGGTGTTCTGTCAGAGGGGGTATAGCAGTGCCCAGCCATCATTAAGACGATGTACTTCGGTAGATCCATGGCCTTAGAGCAGCCGCCGTATCCGAGGTGTTTGGTTAAATAGCGTGCATTCACGTTTCTAGCGTGCTTTGGGGTGACTAAGGGGATCAACATAGGGATAATCAAACAAATGCAGAATTGCAGGTATTTTTAGGCCAGCCCAAGACACATGTGGAAGAAAAATGTGGTGGGTGGAGGCAAAAGGAGAAAGCGTGGGACGAGATAGTCAAAGCCCGACGGATGTGGTGAGATATTTGATAACATCGAGCCCACCGCTGGAAAAAGCTGAATTTCGGTAAGTCAGAAGAAAAGATAAAAGGCTGTTGGGAGAGCCTTAACAGGTGTAAAGTTGTACTGACTGACCTTGGAATCGCGGAGGGGTTATATTACCAAAATAATGCAAACGTACTCCAAACAGGCATGGAACTAACCAGTAAACGTTGGATTCCCCCTGGCGAATATGCAGTACGCCCATACAGCGACGCAAGAGTTCAGTGGTGAGGATGGAAGGTGCACCTCGTGTTTTCTAATGAGCATCCGTTGACCAACAGGCGTGAAGCCAAAGCGATGGATAAGTTGGACGATTCGGGTTAATTGTTAAGCTAGTTGATGCGACACTGAGCCAAGAAGCCTAGCCTTGCACAATAGGGGCTGATATATGATGAGTTAGTCACGAAGTGGCAGCAATTTCTAGCCCTGGCACGGAGTCCTGTCAAAATTGTTCTGCCGTGCAATGAGTGGTAAGTATGTGAATAGATGAAAGAGGGATGAAAATGACGGAGGTGGTTTTTTGGAGGTTATGAATAAGAACTGTATGACAAAAGGACGCAGCTGCCAAGATTAAACAGTGCCTTGGTTAGGGAGGAAGGTGGAGGTAAGATTATGGGTCACAGTCACCGAGTAAATTCCATCGGCTCAAACCAGAGTGTTCGTGGCGAAAGGACCAAGACGCGATAGTTTTGAACACTGGTGTTACAGGTCTTTATACTTCTGCTTGTACGTAGCCCTTTGCAGCGTTTCCTGGAAGAAGGAGGGGAACGCGCATATTTTATGCTGGCCTAATGGGTGGATTTGGTGTGCAGCGACTCCAACTAAAAACACGGTGGCAGCTTTGCACATCGTGTAAGCCAAGGGCATCGCAGTAGTATCCTGAGGCCGTCGTACGCAATTTTAGCAAAAATGTGGTAGATTTCCTTCACATGCATTTCGGAGCATTGTAAGATATATGACACAACTGAAACCAGCCCCAACCAGCAAATGCACACAGGCAAGTGTTGCGCTCTTTTATGGTCCTCCTGGATTAATGGCCGGGCTCAGAACCACAGGTGATGGGCGGAGCACCCGTGCCACTAGAGAGGTAGCCGGGTGCAATAACAATGGTGTAAGTCAACAAGGCGATCCTTCCTGCATGGCCTACTTGATTACCACACAAGTTTCTCAGTCATCGTGCATGACACCAGACAGGAAAAAATGGTAAGCTACCTAGCAGCTATAACCGCGGCCTTCTCATTAACAGAGGACGCCAGCTGCCAGATATTTTATTCAGT
The DNA here is from genome assembly GCA_004794785.1 of Opisthorchis felineus. Lineage (NCBI taxonomy): Eukaryota > Metazoa > Platyhelminthes > Trematoda > Opisthorchiida > Opisthorchiidae > Opisthorchis > Opisthorchis felineus. Next base: position 3,583 of record SJOL01002175.1, on the reverse strand, counting down.
CGAAGGAAATATCGGGCCAGTAAAGGAACTAAGTCGTGCCTCAACTGACATATGCCCCACAAATCGCGGAATCATCTTTTCATTATTATCAATTCGAACGAGAAAACATCCGCTGGAGCAGGCCGGTCACTGAGGTAGTAAATAACTTGCAAGTACCACCGGGGCAATAGGACAGACATGGTGATGTTAAGTGTGTGCCCACTGATCTGCTTTGTACCTGGTTTCTGGTTAGCGGCAGGTCGAAGTTTGCCGGAAATACTGCTGGAAGATGACTTTCTCTGTTTTATCAGGCCTATGTGGATTTAGAGCGATGCCACTGGGACTCGCGAACAAACGGCACGTTTCGGCACCCCATAGGGAGCGACTGAAATTTTATTTGTCCCTCCGACTCCATCCATAAACAGTCTTTCATGTTTGTTAACACCTTAATAACGGATCACACATCCCTCTCACCAAACTCACGAACACAAAATGGTGGCTAATGGTGACCTATCAAGACGTTTTAGGCTCATGCGGGCCATGTTTTGTGTCACTAGGACTAACGAACCCGTTGTCTTATTTATTATCCACAGACTTGAAATCGGACGTATCCAGTGCTGCTTCCTTGACCTGGTGCATGCCCGTTTGACAGGGGTGGGCTGTATTACTGACCTGGTCTTCCCCCGACTGCATAACCTTCCTGTTAGCTTGAATGCATCAACGCATAAGCTAAGAATTAAACTGCTAGATGGTTCACCACCTTGCGGACCTGATAGCATGCATGTGACTAAAAAATCCTGTGGCGCCTGGGTATGCCGGACTAGGAGTGGCAATCTCATTCATTGCAGCCGGGTACATACGTGCGTCCGCCACTCCTGCAGTAGCATAGGCGATTCGCCCACGGTTGATGCTCTGAGACTGGTGCGTATGTACAGAAGATTACAATGGAAAGAGCTGTTGTCGTGTGCCTGCACTGCCGACCTAACCTGTCCTGATTATATTATGTATCTCGGATAACCACCCTGTGAATCTAAAACATCAGTTATAGCGAAGTAAAAAACACTGTCTCACATTCTAATTAACAGTAAGTTAACATGTAACCGTTACCAAAGTTTTCTGGTGCACCGCCTCCGATACATTTCGTCCTGCATTGCGGGTACCCTTTGTTCTAGGCAATAAATGCTCCATGCATAAATAACTACATCTACCAGACATGCAGCACAAACATGTATCTCACCATTTTCTCCAATCTTTTGTGCACGCGCGCATTTATTGATCGCTTTCAGAAATAAGGTGGGCCATGCTAGGTTACTCTCAAAGAGCCAAAAGTCAAGTAGTTTAGGTGGGGGTCTGGGGACAAATGCCACAAAAATAAAAATGATCTTAAGCAAACTTCAAACCATGGGGTTTTATGAGCCCCTATAGGCCGGGTTGGGGCTGTAAATTCCGAATAGTATCCGGTACGCAAGGGGGTAGGAAACGGTATTCCCACCCAAAGTTCCCAGTGACTCAAAACAAAGTGACCACAATATTACGGGGCTCCTTGGCTGCACAATGCTCTTATCTGCAAAACCTTTGTGGGTACGTATGTGTTCAAACCAAAAACCACCCTAATCTACTTTCATAGTTTCGCAACTCACCAAATTTCCTTGTCCACTGAAACAATCGTACCTCTGGCGGAAAATTCTGGTGGAATACTTTCCCAACATCACTGGGATCCGGGGCTGCCTATATGGGGCTCAACAGTTTAGAGTGGTATTCTGAACTCAACTGTCTGTCCGTTTTAGTCCATAAGGGACACGTCATGGCTTTCGAAAATTCGATTTTCATCGTGCGACTACTGAGCGCCCAGTATTACGAATCCCGCGTTGTTGTATCAAACAAGGTGCGAGGTGACAAGGTTCAAGAGCGGACTTCGTTCAGTTCAAAACAAGAAAGGCCACACAGAGGCAAAACGCAAACAGCAAAACGAGAAATGCCCTTTTTAATTATGGGAGTAGAAGAAATGAATTAACAGCTCTTAGCTACTAACTTCTCTGGAATCGCCAAACTTCCAGAATTTCTTGGTACTTCTTTCTGTGTGGCATACCATATTGGATGCGCGTTCATCTGTCCACTGATTATGCTGCTGTTCACGAATTTTCACGGATCGATACACAGGATTGAAGCTCTTGCCTAAATTTTTCGGGTCGGTTTTGTTCTTGCCGTTCTGCGGCTGCCGTTCACCTGAAAGGCACAAGCGAAAAAAGTGTGAAACACTGTTCTTTTAGGTCCCAGCGTGAAGCAGTAAGCTTGCCGGAGCCAGGATTCGCATAAACAAGTGTCTAATAGTGCTTTGAACTGGGTAATGGATGTGACGTGGACAACCGTCGGAGGAAGGTCATTCCACGCAGCAACTATTCGAAATGAGCAAAATGTCTACCTAGTAAATGTGTGCGCTCTAAGCTTGAAAATCCTACAATATCCCCGCTGTGTGTTAGCTGGATCAACGGTGAAAAAACTGTTGGCCAAACCTTGTTCAAACAGAGCATAGGTAAGAATTAGGTCCCCTCGGAGGCGGCGATACTCGAAAGGAAAGAGGTCAAGCGCCGTGAGACTCATTTCGTGGCCCACGGATTTAAGGCCGGTGACAATTTTTGTAACAGCCCGTTGGACACGCTCGATGAGAGCTACGTCCTTCTTGCGTCCTGAATAGACAACTTAGTTGGCATATTCAAGAAGCGGTCTGACGTAGGCCACACAGAGTATTTAAAAGTCCATGCGAGCAATGCGAGAGAAGGTGCGCCGAATCATCCGTAGAACGGCGAACGCCTTTTGAGCCTATTTCTCATGGTGCAGTGAGTAGGATATGTTTGACCTGTATGTTTTTCGCATACATCTTCGTGTTGCCTTCTGGTCCATTCTCACCATGCGCGAAAAAGAAACACTATTTCTTCCACACTCAGCCTACGCTGCTATCTCTGGCTTGAGCTAATACCCCAACAGCTCGAGGTCATCCCACTCTTGCATCGGTTACCAGTTTTAGTTCAAACCCGTGGGGTTTTATTTGTGACCTGCCCCAGTGATGCTAGTTCCATCACACAAACGCGCGTGAATAGCTACGGAACTCCTGTAACCAGCTGCGAGGTTGACGTGATGGAACCGAAAGATAGATGCTCCATGGCTGAGGCTGGCATAACGAGGAAATGCGGCATTCCCGAGGGCCCAGAAATGACTACCGAAACATTTGTAGACGACCCGCTCTACATCCGAATTCGGGTTCTCTGGGGCGAAGTAAAGGCCCAACACAATCATTATTTTGGCCCTGATTGAGGCACCAGCTTGGGACCGGGTGACTTTTTCGACGTAATAGTGCTAGATTGCCGTATTGCTTGGCGGGTTGCTAGGGCGATACTTAGTGACCAGGTGGTAAGAGCCACGATACCTTCGGTTATAACTCGGCAGGCGCTTTCATCGAGAAATTTCAACTTGAGGAATAGCAAGGGAACGATCCAGTTGGAGTAGTGTAGTGTTCTGGGTACCCAAAAAGCTACGTTAGGAGGAGTGTGTGGCAAAGAAATAAATATAATTACTCTGAATTGAGTACACAATAATAAAAAGGGTC
>SJOL01002167.1:95898-133108 GCA_004794785.1 Opisthorchis felineus | reverse complement strand
TGCACGGCAGAAGTTTCGAATCCACGTTTGAGGTTCGGGATTTCTGGCCCAGTAGCAGATGAAATCAGAGGTCAGCACACAGTGTTCTCTATGTCCCAGTGAAGCGTTGATTATCACCTGATCGACGAAGTGTCTTTCGTTGGTGATGACCAAATCCAAGAGTGATGCTTGTTGGTCTGCTGGGTATCTCGTGGGTGCAAATACATTTTGAGTCCAGGCGCTCTGTTGAACGTTTTTTTCAGCGCCGCTAAAAAAGGTACACTTGATCCGACGAGCTGGAGCTCCATCCAGGAGGCCTTTGGAGCGTTCAAGTCACCTAGCTGCAAGAAAGGAGTGAGGCGGTAGCTGGAGGAGATTTGCTCAAGGGTTCGTATGAGGAATTGGTCATCTTCCGATGCACTCGAGGGGCAACGGTAGACCACACCGAGAAGGAGAGAATCGGACCCGCGCAGCGGGATTTGAATCCACAGTGCATCACAAAAAGGTGCAGGAGTGGTATCAGGGAGGTCAATCGGGATGGGCAGGGCCGCGTGTAGGCACAATCAACTCAGCTAGCCCTCCCTCCTTTTGAGTTAGCCCGAAAATTGAAGTAGCCGTCTATAGAGATCACCGCGTCAGAGATAGCTGGTGTGAGCCAGGTCTCAGTGAGTGCGATTATGGACGGCTGTTCAAGGTAAGCTGACTGTATAATATCGCAAAGTTTGTTGAAAAGGCTGAGGCAGTTAGTGGACAAGAAGTTCAACACTGTCTCTTCTGCCTCCGAACGTGAGAGGCCGAGAGGTGTGTAACCAGAGAGGACAGCAGACTTAATAGTTGTACGACGGGTTTGAGTCCAAGGCGTCAAAGGGTCCTCTGCGGCATACTGGGCTGCTTCTGGTCTTGGCGGTTTCGAGGGCTGCTTTTCATGTGCAGGGTTTGTTTCGCCCCGTGGGAGCCCGATTAGCGCGGGCCTGTTATCTTTGGGGGACGAAGTTTTTTCCCCGTGGCCGAAAATTTCGGCAGCTGTTACTTGTAGCTCTTTCAATACCGTCTTTTGGACGACCAGGTTTGCTGTTGTTTTAGGATGTGGGGCAAACTTGCGTCTGTTTGGTTTCTTAGGCATTGTTGCGCGGTTTGATCGAAAAGGTGTCTCTATGGGGCCCTGAACGCTGTGTTGCAGCACCGAGAGGTAGTTCTTTTGGTGGCGCTCCCATGAGGCTCGTTTTCACAGAGAACTGCACCTTGAAGCCAGCCAGCAGCTTTCCGATTTGGCGAATCTTATGCGGCTTGCTTGGCTGCAGTCGCCTTTCTTTCGTGTTTGTGCGAACCCCCGAGTTGCCCGCGATCAGCGTCGCCAACTGGGTGTACGAGGGACTATCCTATGCGTTGTGGTCAGGTTTGTGGCTTTGGCTGTCGGGGTCCCGGGCGACGACTGAGTCCACAGTCGAAGAGGTCACTTTCGACGGAGTGGAGCTGGAGAATGGCAGCTTCACATTCTCAGTGGCTCTAGGGTTTTTGCAGCATTCCCCGATGTCAAGGAAAACGCGTGTGGTTGATCTGTCGGTAGGCTTCGCCGCTTGTCTCTGCACGTCTGACCCAGTCCAGCTTAGAAGTTGTGACTTGGGTGTGGGGATCATTGCTGAAGCTTTATTGTCTGTTGCGGAAAGAAGCGCTGATAGCTCTACGTACTTTGGGCCCTGGATCCCCGTGAGGCTTGCCTCCTCCAGAGCATCGCTGCTTTGGATAGTCAAGGGGTCTGCGGTGGTTGAGTAGAATCTGCAATCAGGAGTCGCAGCGGGTTGTGTCGGCGTGCTTTCCGGAGCACAAGGGGCTATAACTACAATCGGTTTTGCCATAAGTTTGGGGTCGGCAGAACTGGCGCCAGGCGGAAACCTTATTCGTACCTCTCCCCTGGAAATTCTTTGGCCCAGCTTTCGCGCCTCTAGAGGGCGATCCTCTGATATACGCCTAATTGTTGGGTAGGTCTTTTGAATGCTGGTAGCCCGCTCCAAGATTTTCTGTACGGCAGATGGGGAGGAAAGGGTGGCCAGAAGCCCAAGTGTTCGCTTGCTCCCCTTCTGACGCAGCCAATCTGCGTGAAACAATTTTTTTGGTCGGGCTTCGTGACGACACTACCAAGGAACGACCGTGCCTGCTTCGTTGGCGTGATTTTTCTGGAGAACGACCCCCATATGATCAGCCTGCTCTCCCTTACGCGTCTGTCTACTAGAGACGCCGTGGCGGTCTTTATTGCCGCATCAGAGAGCTGGATGACTTTCTTCGCAGCCAGCGGACCCAGGATGGATAACGCACTGTACTCGTTCAGCGAAGAAAGCTCTTTATAAACTTTCGTCCATGTATTTTTTGCGGTTACATCCTCCAGAGTTTTGGAAAGAAGCTACAGTTTCGCTTCGAGTGTCCCAATTAAAGCGGAACAGTCACACTGGCCTATTTGGTTTTGCAGTGCAGATGTGGTTCCGTTTTTGGTGGCTGTCTTCTTGGTTGTGGAATGTATTGCCTCCCAAGGTAAAGGCAGCTGGCGCAGACAAACGGTTCAGGAGAGTTGACCGGGTGGCTTACCTGGTCGTCCTGTAAACTCGCGCATTTGAAGTGCCACCAAGCCTTGCAGGAGATGCATTGCATACCACGTCTTACATTCGACGGACACCCATTTCGTCCACATCTGTTGTGGTCCAACGATGGCTGTGGAGCGCAGCTTGTATTGATTCCCCTCATCATTGAGAATGGGTAAAAAATAGGAACTGAGTGCTAACTTACAGAGTTCGTCACGTAAATGTTACGTTAGAGTGAAAAAATTCAACAAATGATACTCGTGAACTCTGTAAATAAATTGAACAGTGAAAGAATTCTTTCACAAACTCGCACGAGGGAAAAACGAAACCGATTTCAAACGTACCCCGTCAGCAGTTGGGGTCAGTTTGGGCAAACGAGGCAATAAGAGAGCCGAGTCTACATTGGGGGCCCAAAATAGGAAAAAGTGTCTAAACTTTCTGGTAGAGAGCAATATAGTGCGAGTTTGATTGCGGCCCGAAATAGCAGGCAGCCTAAAGTGGTCGCAATTTCTAACTAATAAAGTGAGGCGTCACTGCCCGATTTCAAAAACAGCAAGCGATATGCAGGTGTGGATAATAGGTATGCGATTGAGGCGAACAGGTTTGGGCCTATGTGATTATGAGGGTTTTGCATTGGCTTAATTGTTACAGTCAGAATAAAGGACGAGTTTGTTGACAGTTGCGGGCGATAGGGTACGGTAAAGAGAAGGAAGGGAATAGTTGCGGGTGTGCTGTCAAACTGAGTGTGGCAGTGCCATGCCATCGTTGCACTGGCATACTTTGGTTTCTGGAGAGCCCCGTAGTGGACGTCACGTTTGAGGTCATGATGCTGGGATGTGCAATTCTCTGGGCAGTGGGATATTTTTGGTTGGCCGAGGGAATCCGCAGAGGTAGAACAAATCCGATGTAAGATCGCAGATGCTTTTCTGATCCGGTTTAAGATAACTCTGGATGTAGAGAACAAGCCAGGTGAAGTGGATAATGCGCAAACTGTCTATACCACTTAGTCTTAGGACTGAGTAGTATAACTTCGCTGCTTCCGATGATTCATATGTTTGCCGAAACCTGCTATCAAATCATCGATGTACACACGGCTCCCTCATTATCGCCAGTGGGACTAATTGAGCAAATAGTGAGTTTACCTTTATAGCAGTATGACTCCAGCTTCAGCGTAGACACCGATTGGCAACTGTGGACAACAGGATTTACTAAGCACTTGGTGAGGTAGCCACTACAACTTTGTTTAATTGTGTGTTGTATGTACGAGTGTATACGAGTCGTAATTGATTATACATTTTCCTTCTCAGAGACCCTGTCGAGTGAAACTGTTAACTGGATTGACTACACAATACGTTAGTACCGATGCAACCAATAAATAGAAACATGAGTCGCCAAGGGTGGTTGCCTACTTTTCAGGCATAGGATTGGCAGACGGACGACATGTGTAGATATGAAGGACCGCCGTTGGTCGTTGGATTAGTCTATCATTTATAGTTTGGGCCTTATAGTCATGGGTATGGGCCCGGCAGTTACAATGGGCAGCCAAAGTAGGCGACATCGGCTACAGTTATGAGTATGGCGAGCCGCCGTTGGCCACTGGATTAGGTTACTGTGCATAGGTGAGGCCTCAAAGTCAGCGTCGCACATAGACATGGGCCTAGCAGTTGCGACAAATAGTTGAGGTGAATGACAACGGCTACCGTTTTCATGGTGACCGCTTTATGATGTATTCTTACTATGGAGCGTCATATTCCTAATAGGAATGATACTATTGTATTGGTAATTTACCTACTGTTATCTCCCGACGCTGTATTTTCCACAGGCTAGTTATGCGTATCTGGGAAAGGGAATCATCCACAGGAATGGCCCTAGCACCTCCACTGCACAATTCATGCTGTTGTCTAACAATGTTGTAATTAATGGAAGCTGAGCTCCAAAGGAAAATGTGTTGTGGCGAAGTTCGCAGAATAAAATCATCTCATTTGTTAAATCTGGGGTGTATAAAGCAAACAAACGTCAATAACCGATTTTCCTTAGTGTGATTTGAATTGGAAATTCTGTAGATGTTATTTCGATCTTAAAGAGCTCCGAAGAACGCCGAAATATGCTAAACTGTGATTTGCTGATTTGTCCCCCGTAAACCGGTAACAAAATGCGAATCGGTGATGGTCCGTGACCTTGAAATTTCGCTCATTTAAACAAAACGCTATGAGCAATATATCACCGGAAGGTGCAAACGGATTAGAATAATTCCCGTAAAGGTCACAACTTCAAAAACCCTATGGTTTCGGCGAAAATAATTTGGGTGTGCTTCTAGTGAGCGGCTTATAGGGGTACCTTCTGCTCATCACCAAGAATTTATTTTAAACCCACTTTGACGGTTTTGAGAAGTATCCTAACGGTCACGCTTAACCGACGGGCGACCGAATTGTGTGGTTTTAAGCCTTGACATTTTCTAACGTGTTCCTTCACGAAGGAAGGTGGCATCTCTGATTCAAACAATTTTGACGCGCCGGCAGTCTTATGGAGACGCCATGTGCCGACTCGTACTGCGATTTCTCGCTGTGCGGGGACTCTGTTTTTCATCCGGTTTGCTCCCCGTTTGCCTCCCTGGCTAATTTGATCGCTGAGGATATGAGACCCGTTTGGTGTGGCGCATAACATCACTAAAGTTTGACCATCAAGTCATGGTGCCAGTTGAAGTTTTAAGAGCAGGTTTCCTGGCTGTTGGTTGGCAAAGGATTTTTAAGGGTCATATGGTCTCAGCAAACGTCAGCAAGCCTAGAGAAAGGACTCACATCATGGAATTGAATTCCATTCGCTTTCTAACCGTCACTTCAATAACTAGTGCCCGCGCAATCCATTTCTCATCTCCGTGTTACAGAACAGAGCATCTGACCGCGATATTGTTGGCCAGCTTTTCTTCATCAAACGTAGATTCACGCTTACGAGGTCAGTGTCACCGTTGGCCATTCACTTCCTCGCACATTGAACAACCTGTATGCAAGTGTGCTCTTCGAATGAAAGAGATTGCGAAGAAGCCGGAAGAAGTTGGTGTGAGTTCTGGTTTTCAATAAGTGCTGTTTTAATGCAGGGTTCACCGCTGTAAAACGGAAACCATATGCTCCAAAAATTCCATAAAATGTTGAATTTCATCAGCAATACTCTACTTTCTGGACACCCGAGGTTCGTGAATACCAGACATTCACTGCGGAGGATGATGCAGTTGACCCTCTGAAATGCCTTCATTCTGCGGTAATTTTTTTGAATCAACTTTAAGGGAAGTGCCAATTAGAAAAACGAACAGTTGGATGTTGTTCTTTTCGGAATTCTGCTAGGTCTTATTATTTCTGCTCCGCGCGGTTGCTCGGCCGTGACCGGCCTACACCAAACAGAGGGTCTTACGCATAACCACAAGTGTTCTACCTCCTCGGCATGCTCGATGGCCGTGCTTACTACCCAGGCTGGAACAGGTATACTTGGACAAACAGAGTGGCCAAGTGAAAAGACGGGGGCTATGGGTCTTGGTTGATCCAGCTTCATTTTGGGTGGGCTCCCGGAAGTTGAGACGAGAAGGTGCAACTTCGATAAGGGCAAGAGGTAGCATAGTTGTTGACAGTTGTTGACCTGTGGCAATGTGAACACTGGCGGAAACTTTTATCCATTCTCAGCAAGTAATGGGCGTTCACCAATCGCACAAAGTGCACTGGACTATCTTAAGGTGGACATTTATACTTTTACCACAGTTTACGCACTTGGACGTCACTATTACAGGATAGTTGCAGAAACTTTTCGGACAAACGAAGGTATATAGTTTCGCTTGAAAATCTTCACGTTTCGTGGGGACAACCTCATGAAAGATCCTCAGCTAAGCCTGTTTCCTGCAAAAGCTTGGCAAATTCAGCAGCAGTAGAAAATTAAACCCTCTGCTCCAGGGTCTTTTGGCTTCGTTCGCATCTCTGATGAAGAAAACGGAGCACACATCTTTGGATGAACCAGGGCGCCCCTTCCTTTGATCTGAACTTTGCACCCGCACAATGTGGGGTCATGCCCCTGCACATGCTTTGCGTCGTGCGCAACGGAATAAGAGGTACCTAAGGTTTTGGGGCATCTTACGTATTTAAGGAGCCATTTGGGCTCCAACTTATGTGAGGGTGTGACAGAAGGTTCAAACCTCGTTCGCTAGTGCAACACCCATGGTTAGATACAGCGCATACCTGGATCTCAAGAGGCACTTACATTAGGATGCAGCACGATCTCTCTTATATGGTTTTGTGATGTGGCCCGTAAGGGTGGTGGAATCGAAGCCCCTTAAGATGCCCGACAAACATTGCCCCAGAACTACGGCCATATGACCCAGTATGAACGAGCGAGCTAGGAGGCAATTGGGAAGCTATTGTTTAGTTGTGCAACAGGATCTCAGTTGAAGACTCTGTACGGAATTTACGGTGGTTTGATTTAATAACGGTAGCGCCTCAGCCCAGTTTTCAGTCCGATCCCCCCACAGCAGCCTTTTCAGTAACAGAGACACCAAAGGTGCACAAAATGTATTTAAGCGCCCACAACCAGATAAAGAAACACGTACAGCTCGTCGAATTTAGAGTGTACATTCTTGAAATTTGGAAGCCTTCTGGACGGCATTGGCAGCCTGAATTCAGCGGAGCAGAATTAGCTTCTGAGTCCACACTCGCCCAATCAGAGCCCACTTCGAGGCTGTATCTGCAAGCGGCCCGTATTCTGGCCAACTGCCTACAGGTTAGGCTTGTCTGTGTCAGACCATGTGTTATACGGTGTCTGCCGGTTTGATTCATTTATATGTAAGTATTGGTGATGTACAACCTTGCTTATTTGGCTTCGGCTCATGAGCTTTCTTTCTGTTCTCCATCCACAGAAATTGTCGTGAACACGGAAGGCATGCCTTCGGATAATCACTGTCCCCTGGTTCTTCCATAGTGTTCATACTACACTCTTAGCTGCGAGCGTTGAAACTGTTCTGGTGAAGGATTCCGCATAACATATGGCCATGTGTTGAGCAGGCCAAAAGGGCACTGTTTTCCGCGCCTAATTTGGAGAGATGCGGATAGTAATCCGGAATAAGATACGGAAAGGATTGCACGAAGATTGGGTACTATCAGTACGGGGCCTTCTATCTTTACTTGATAAGAGCTTTCGCCACAGTGGATCAGGGGGCTGTTGCACCTTAAACTTGAGTCATATGGGACCCGTTGAAAATATAATTAGTCAAGAGATTTTTCCATGAGATGCGTAATCGTGTTCCGGACATTACCGTATTTCGGTGGACGACAGCTCTAAAGCTCACTGAACGGAGGAAATATCAGGATAAAACCCCGGTTCTGACACTGACCTGAATACGAATGATTTATCCCTGAGAAGGTTGTGGATGCTCGAGATCTGAACAAAAATTACTGCTTAATTCAAGTCAAACAGTGTGCCCAGGATGGTAGGAAGTCATTGAGCTTCTACAAGAGCAAAACTTACGGTCTCCATGGGCTCCGTTGCCCAGCACACTGTTGTACCTCGTACACGCCGATAGTGAACCGATTCTGCTTCACCGCCCCCCGGGGGGCGGTGAAGCAGAATGGACAAAGTATAGGCCTATACGTTGTCGAATTTGATGTGGAAGTACTTTGAAGAGGAGCTGCGATAGCACCCTGATCGCATAATCCAGTGGGCCGAGTTTGGGAGTTGTCACTGAGCATGAGGGTGCGTGCAGGCCAGTGGCGTCGAATATTTTTTTGGCTCACGTTTCATCGACGCTCTGATAGGGTTCCCATCCTCAATATAAATGTACTGGCTCTCTGACTGGGAGGCATACCAAGGCGTTTGCCTTCACTGTGTGCAAGGTTTATTTTATATTTCATTCCTATTTTCATTCGTTAGGTCTAATTTCGGCCACCTTCGTCTAGCTACTTATCTTGCTTTGACTCTACTGCATTTTGTTCCGCCCAATGACCTACGGGCTGATGCTGGCCGGCTGCAAGCCTCGTGTGTTCGTAACCTGAAAACACCCTGCCGATGTATGTCTGAGTGTAACACCCAAAGTGTTTTTCTTACCTACCATGCACGCATTTCACTTGGATTACCTCAACATTGCAGCGCGCAGGAATCGCTGGGACCTTGTGTGCAGGAACGTGGACGATATTTGGCTTTGTTGTGAAGTCCTGGACCCCCTGAGCTGAGCATTCTTGTTTTTTTTCGGTTGCGTCATGACTGAAAAAGCAGTTATTAAATCCGATTCCGAGGAGTTCTTCGTGAAAAAACTGGTTTCCCCTCGTTTTTCGTCTTTCTTGGAGTTTGATAAAGCTTTAAAAGTGTACACGCGGGAAAATTATGTGGTATACGTTCGTACTGCTTCGAAGAAAAGCAACAACCATCACTTACGATACGATTATATCCATTATCAATGTAATCGGCGGGATCCGAAACCAACCAAAAGCAGAGGAATTCGAAGAAGCTAGTGAGTTTCACATACTTTTTAAATGAAGACTAGTACGGGGTGCACCGGTTGTCAGGCCCGGTTTTGTGTGAGAAGGCGAAATGATCAGCTTGTGGTTACTTCGTACAACGTCGAGCACAATCACAAGGTCAGCAAATTTCTGTACGATCGTCTCCCTGCCGTTCGCCGTTTAGCAGTGGAAGAGTTTGAGGCGTGCTACTCATTGATCCAGTCTGGTATGCCCATTTCAGAAGTCAGGAAGTACGCTGCGGACCAATTTGGGAAACTGATTACTACACAAGATCTTTACAACTACCAGCACAGGTACTGAGCCTTCTTTTTGGCAAGCATATCTTTGTTGTGTCGTTCTGGTGATGCACCCTTCCCCCAAACATGAATTTTATCGCTGATGTGGTTTCATAGTGTTACACGGCATCGACGCCCTTTCGAAGCTTACCGGACACGCTTTGTTTTTGGGTTGTCCAAGGCATTTAAAATCGCCTGAATGTCATAAGCGAAAGACGGTGTAGCATTTTCAGATTTCTTCTAGCAAGTTAACCCAGCCACCAGAAATGCAAAACAATGCGCAATTGACACTTGTTTGACCAAACCGACGGAAACACTTAGTTATCACTTGCGAAATTGGTGTATAAATCAACGCTTTTGTTCACTCAATAACGCTTTCCAGATCGTGAAAGGGTATGACGGCGACTTATGTTAAGTGCGATTATGGATGAAGTTATAAGTAACGTAAGCTATTTCCAGTGGTATTGCACCAGAATGGCGGTTGGTGGGTTATTTTAGCAAGGGCTCCTTCTAATGCATATCTTCAACTGCTCTCCACGGATCCTCGGTTAACTCGAGATACTTCAGTAGCCTAACTGAACCATAGATTAAAATGGTTCCCCATTATTATAAGGGTCAGATGGGCAGGAAGCAAAGCGCCACTTCTACAGCATGGATATATTTCGTTCAAGCGGCTATTGATCCGTTTGTCAGCTTCCAGGATCACCTGATCATTGCTTTTTCGTCTCTTGACGTCTAGATACCTGCAAAATGCTGCTCAAGTTTGACCATGTGGCAGTGATCATCATTCTTCATCACCGTCGTTCTCCACCTTCATTCCAGATTGACGCAAATAGGCTAGAGAGGCACTGACTGAGGAATCCACCGCCATCCTTGAACAGAGCAGGTGGAGGTCGTTAGGTCCAGGAGCCGTGTAAGACGATGAAAAATCAGTGACGTCAGAAGTCTTGTTACAACTGGGGTCAAAGTGACGTCCCTTTGGTCACTACATTTACTGCGGGTACCCTTTTCGAAGATGGGCATTATCGTCAACTCGCCCCATTTATGTGGCACGGTCTCTCCCCCAGATAGACCCGAATAGGCTAGACAGGCACTGGCTGAGGAATTCACCATCGTCATGGAAAAGAGCAGGTGGAAGGTCGTTAGGACCACGAACACAATGGCGTTTGAGTAGAGATGTACATTCGGACACTTCTGAGGCTGAAGGGGGCTCCATATTCACAGTCCACCTTTCTGTTGAAGGGCCGGCATTCCGGATCGGAGGTGGCAGGTGGCCAACTGAATTGTTCGAAGTATGGTCCCCAGCGGTTCAAACGTTCTCCTTTGCTGGAGATCAGAGAGCCACCTGCCACCTCCAATCCGGACTGCCGGACTTCAGCAGAAAGGTGGACTGTGAATATGGAGCCCCCTTGAGACTCAGAAGTGTCGGATTGTATAGCTGTGCTCAAGCGCCATCGTCCTACTGGTTCTAATGACCTTTCACCTGCTCAGATATTTCCTGTCTAGTCCTTTTGGGTCTATCCGGGAAAAGAAGACCGTCCCAGACAGCTGGGGTAACTCAATAATAGTGCCCGTCTTCAAAAAGGGTACCCTCAGTGAATGTAGTAGCCACTGACTTCACTGACTTTCACTGACTCTTCGTCGTCTTACGGTGGCACGCTAAGCTGACCCGTGAGCAATGAGCGAGATTTCGTCCAGGTAGAGGCTGCATCTTCACACTCTGTTAGTTGTTAGAGCAATGCCATATGTACAGGCGACCCACAATCTTGGCGTTCCTTGACTTCAAGTTCGATCCTGTCGTTCGGTTAGTTCTTTTAACCACACTTGTTCAACAGGGTATGCTCCAGAAGTCTATGAACATACTCCGGTCCCCATATTCACATACTTCTTAGCGTGTGAGAGCATATAGTTAGCTCTCCTAAAGTTTCCATACAAAAAATGGTGTCCGACAAGGATGTCCACTCTTTGTGTTCTTGTTCAGCTTCGTGATCGATGTAATGATAACGCTGAACGGTCTCCAAACCCCGGTGTTCAAATCGTTGCTGGTGAGAACCTTGTCGATCTGGAGTACGCAGACGATATGGTCCTCGTTCTTGAACATGAAGGTGAAGCACAAGCCATGCTGAATAAACTAACCATCATCAAACCATCTCTCGGCTTGCTCCTCGCACCTTCAAAGTGCAAAGTCACACTTCAAAACATACCCCTTACAACCCAAGGAGAATTACTTGAGGGTGTGGAGTTGTATTAGCCTTGACGGAAGTGCCTGATAAAGTCAGTGCACGAATCTCAAATTCCCGAATCACGTCTGCTAGTTTGCGTTACTTGTGGCGTCAAAAAGTCGTATCACTTGGTCTCAAGAGTCGCATGTACCAGGTTACAGTAAGGGCTGTGTTGTCGTATGGTTGCGAGACCTGACCTTTGCAAACAGGTGATGTGAGGCACCTTCAGGTTTTTGACCACGGATGACCCTGAAGGACTTCAGTACTTCATTGGCAGAAAACATCCGGCACCGTCAACTGCAATAGCCTCACCCCGTATGCCGCGCATGACGAAAAGTCATCTACCGAGGTGAGTGGTGTTGTCCGTGCCTTTTTCAGAATGGCGGAAACCACGAGGTGGAGAACGTGTGACTTGGCCGAAGCGTGTGTAAGAGATTGCGATGAGTTTAGATGTTTTTGCAGCGGCTTACGGATTGTCTGATTGAACGCTTGGATGTGTAAGTACCTAAGAATGCTTGAGATAGGCCAACACCAGATCCCGTCCATCACCCACCCTTTTCTCCTGTTTACACTCTACGGGTTTAAACATAATTAGACCAACTTTGTGGTTGTGTAGTGGTGAAGCGCCAGTTTCAACACTGCTGTTGCTGTCTTTGAGGATGGCGATGGTCGTCATCATCCGGCAACGTACCGTTTCGCCTGACGGTACTCGGTAATGGTCCTATGCTTTTTCACCTGCGATTTGTGTGGGCATAATTCGTCTCAGAGAACCTCGCTAAAAGTGAGCGGAACCGTTTATTACCGCGTGGAATCTACCCAAGTGGCTAAAAACCGTTAAGTGGAACTTAACTGTGGCGCGCTGATTGCTCAGTCCCAGTCAGATTACTTTGTTCCAGCTTGAGGTAGCTCAGTGGTTAAGGCGCGAACTTACTAACCGGCATGCCTATGATTCCAGCTCAACCTCTGCATCTCGACCGCTCCTATCTGGGCTTGGGGAATCTGGAAGTGTGCTTCCTTCGGGTGGCATGGAGGCTGTGCACCGAAGCTGTGTTACTGCTGAACGATTACCGTTTTGTTATTCCATCATTTCTCACATAATAAACATATGTGCAAAGTGAATTTCAAGTGTACCACGACGCTTTCACCAACAGGAGTTCGGAAGAGCGATGGCGATTGGGAATCCGTAGCTTTTTTATTCGCTTTAGTGATTATGGTTTTCTAGCACGTATTCAGCTACACAACATTTTGCTAACACGCTCACCTTTTTGATAGGAAGGCTCGAGAGCGTTTATGGTATTCGAATCTGGGGACAAGAGTGTCTTAAACCTTGAGTAAAACAGTTGCCTTGTATACGCAGCTCCTCAGATATAATACAAGTTATTTACCGACGTGTAGGTGGCGGAATTTTACTCGCGCTAAATACTAACTGCAACAAATCATCTGATATCAGCTGATAAGGTACGTAGACCAGCGAAAATGCTTCATAGACTTCGCGGGCTTTCATATGATTGGAAAAGTGATATCACACAAATAACCGCATGCCGGCTTTCTTCCGGTGATATGGGGTTGTGCTAGTCGAAATCAAATAACCACATTGGCAAAGTCGAATCTCAGATGGGTTCCATGTCCTTCCAAAAATTTTACATGGGGTTGCTGTTCTCACTGGCACGTTGACTTGGTAATCGAGTTTGTTCGTCGTAAACCTTCGATCAGCCGAAAATGAGACTGAAGTGTATTGACTTATCCAGGGGATATTTTTCCATGCTTAATTACCTGCATCCCGTCGTATGTCCTATCGAATTTCTCGCAACTTATGAGGTATTATGCAATACTGGTCGAGCCTGAAATAAAGTATCCATCAAGGTGCGAGCTACCGACCGGTATTTCGAGGGTTTTGACTCACCCCTAGCATTTTGATGTAGGCCCAGGGTAAATGTCGTTGCCAATCTCTCGCACGATCTTGCAAAAAGGGTGCATTAACCGAACGATCTTCGGGTGTAAACGCAGCGTTTTCTGCCGACCTTACCACTCGACGTTCAGTTTTTGTTTCTTCAGTAGTCTGTGTTTATTTGAACGAGTACCCCATTCTGATGCTGCTGTGATTCAGTTGAAGTTCTACCTTTATTGACAGACCATCTTTATCGATATCCCAAGGAAACCACTGCGAGTTCAACTATGTGACAGAGTTGTCACCATCCAGTCCATCATCAAGTATCGGACAAGACTCCGGTGAAGAAGAGTGCAAAATGTTCGATTTGGACAATCGTTCGCCGTGTATTTCAACAACACAGATCCCAACACAATCTCGTTTAGTCAAACCGAGGGTTGAACCATTTTCTCCGTGACACAGACGACTTCGTACTGACCTTTTCATGGCACCTTCTAGCAGAGTTTGGAAGACATTCGCTGCAGCAAAACTCGGCGGTCGATGATTGATGTTTGGAAAGGTGAGCCTAACTGCTTGACTAGTTTGGATCACGCAAGTTGGGGTACTTCGGGCCTGCGAAAACGTGACATCAGGCTTGCGGCTATATTGTCTTCCGAAATTATATTGCACAGACTTTGTTTACCAATAGAGCCATGTTCTTGGGAGTTCAGCTGGGTTTCCTAGGGAGCGACAATAACGCCATATTTTCACCCTGTAATGTTCCCTGAGCGTTAGTTCCAAGCCATTCAGAGGTGCAGACTGTTTTGAACAAACCAACTAGTTCGACCGCACTGGAAGCTTCCCTCGCACCCACAGCGTAGAATCCTATTCGAAGAATTTAGCACAAGGCTGGTGCATGCAGATTAGCCAACCGACTTAGCAGAAACTACACACCAAGGTAGTTCTGGTCGCTTAGAAAAAGACCTTCCGAATTCACGGCTTTCGTCGACTTCCTTCCTTACGACACTAGTGTGTTATCATCAGGATGCTGCGGTGTCTTGTATCTGGTTCTGCATGTCAAAAAAAGCGAAGCTTTCGCTTTTCGACTGTCAATGTCTCCGACCAGTTGCCCGGTCTGGTGGGAGCAATAGTGTTGTTGTGACATCCCAATTGTAAATGAATGCGATCTAGGTATTTCTGTGCTGGGTATTTTCGGTCAAACCTTGTTTATTGCCTCATGTGTAACCTGTCCAATATCTTGTTCACTTCAGTGCTTCGAGAACTCACCATTAACCTCCTTCATTCTTGTTTGGTTCGAAAAGTGACCAAAGTTGGTTAAATTAGTACAATACCTCCTCTACATGACACCGGTGATAGCAGTTTCAGTCGAGGTAGGTGAGCGTATCTCAAACGGCCGAACAATCTATCTTCCGTCAATGTGCACAGGCACAGGAGTTTAGAGAGGGCGTTAGTGCAAGGAAGTTTTGACAGACCTAGTAGGGTAGTGTGAGGAACACCCTATCGATGTGCATAATAAATAAAATTTTTGTCGTCGACTGATGTAGTACGGTGATTCTCTTCAGAGAGAATGCCTAATGTTTACTTCTTGTGATTCTCAAACATTACCGGGTTGTTTTGGACCAGAACGCGTATGGAACATTGTTATGGTAAATAGATCGTAGATAAGTTATTTTCGGTACGTACTACACTAGCTGCTTCCCCTCATTCAAGAAAGTTCCACCGAATTACAGCTATCACCGATGCAACGCGGTTGTAGAAGATGGCCTATCCTTACTAAATTCTTGACAGTCGATAATGACGGGTTGAGGTATTCAGGCTGCTCTACGGATGATTGCTGTTCAACACATTACTTGGAAGCTGTTTGGCCATTTTCTGTGGACATTACCTCTTCTATGACTGTAAATTTTGCCGCATCTTTAGGCGAACTGAATAATTATGTGAGCGCCAGAACGATCAGGTTACTGGGGCTTTCTGACCTGTGTGGCGGGCCGTCAATTACAGTACGTGGGCCTCAATCAAACGGATGGGGTAACTGGCTTGGTTCAGCTGTCAACTGCTTTCTAATGTTGACAGAGGCGCGGATGGCAGTGGAAGTTCAGGAATCAGAACAAAAACATATTCTATTGACGGTGGGAGCAAGTACATCGACCGGAACTCCAAAGATCGCTCATCAAGCTGCCTAATTACATCCTATCTACTCCGCCAGAGTAGTCGCGCTGCGTTTTTTGCCAGATAATTTTCCTGTCAATATATAGCGGCAATATCTATCGTAAAACGTCCCCTCATTTATGAAACGGTTTGAAACTCAAGAAGATTTGACAGATTACTATTTTCTTAAATTTTTTATGTACAGAAAGGGAAGTGAAACCAGTAGTCAAGATCACATGAGTGAGACAGTCGAATGATCACTATTGCTTCATTGGGGCTGTGACCCACTCAACCCCATACTGGTGATGGCACTCTGAATACTAGTGAGTCAATTATTTAACAAGCTCGGCGAACATTCCAACAGTCGACAGACGCACCCGAGCCACTGATGTTCCGACTAAATGTTTTGGTTACTGATCGACTGAACAACGACGATCGTGCGTCAGGAACGAACGAAGTCACTGAGTTTTGATATCGGGCACATTCAATGTTTCCTATCGCTGCCGTTCTCTATGCATGAGTCAGGTTAGCGGCGTTTAAAATGTTGAATCTTAAACGATGGTTTAAGAGATTCAGTACCATTGTATGGTCTGTATGGAACAGCTAACAATTGGGAGTGACATTCTGAGGTGTGCTCACCTCTGTTAACCGGCGCCATTGTGGGTTTCATATCTTGATCAAGTGAAATAGACCTGGATGGACTAGATGCAATTGTTTTTGAAACTCATTTATGCACGTCCTATCTAAGGCCCTGCCTCCAGATTTCATGACCTGATTCACGTTTATGAATTCCCGGCTAAGCGCCATTGTCCGTCACATATGTCTGTTCGTTTCCGGGTGTCTACTCGTCATTTACCCGTTCAGTGGATCAATGGGTGACGCTCGTGTAACTGCCCCGTCGTTGTAATCTTGTCTACTGGCCTCATTTCCGCTTACTGTCATCAAAATCTAGGGGCAATGGTGGTAATTCACAATGAACGGTCCCAAATGGCTGTATTGTCGGGAGGACATTCTCATGTAAACTCTGACGCTGTACATCGGCGTCTATCATCCTTCCGAACATTTATGCCGGTACCTAAATAGTTGCGGCTAATGGTACAAGCAACTCGCAATCACTGGTCACACCACCGCCTACCGCCGTTCACTACATTTTCTCTACACTGCTCCTTAGTTCCACTTTGAATGCGTCAATACTCGCGCCCTCATGCACAGAAGGCTGTATAGGTGGAATAACAACTAGGTAATGGAATCGGGCCCGTGACAAGCGACGGGTGATCGGATGAGTAGGCTTTGGTGAAGCATTCCTAATTGGTGGTTAGCTTTATGTCGGTCGAGTTTGTGCACACACCCTGCGGTTTTTTGTGTGACTAAAACTTTTAAAACCCATGTTCTGTGTGAGGCAGGTCATTTTCCGTGACTTTTCTTCGTCAATTCAAAGAAAACATTGGTTTTTGACCATAATCCACGAGTTTCCTTGTTTTAATCTTGTTCTTCTTAAGTCAAAGGACTGAGTGCTATACTGCATTTGCCGGCCCTCTGGTAGGTGAAGACGACCTAGTGGTATCCAATCCTCATAAACATAATTCTTGGAGAACGTGAGAATTTTCATCGGCTTGTGATCGATTAAGAAGGATGACCATACACTTGAAGCTAAGCATTAAACTGTCGCGTTCGCGACTGCTGTCTCCCTGATTGGGAATCCAGCAACGAGACATAGGCATGACCTGTATCTAGGCTGCTCTGTTCACTGTCGCTCTTCTCATCCTATTTAATTCATAAACTTCATTGAAACCAATCAAGTGATTGGGCCAATGCTTTCAGTGTATGACTGTTCCTTCGTCATTTTCCTTGGTTTCGGTAAACGAAGGATTTCCTGCTGGGAACAACTTGTTGGTAGTCGCTTTGCAGCTGATTAACTAAACTTGACTGAAACACCAAGTGCATCGTAACATATGTACCAATACTTCCTTTTTCAGACGGGGATACGCTGAACTGATGGATCTCCAAAAGTCGAAAGAAGGGTGCCTGGTGTCTGTAAAAGATTGTAAAAAAAAACACTTTACCCAAAATTGATGTCGTCTTGAATTTTTCTGCTATGCTGTCGAGTTGGGCTCGTCTTAGGCTATTGCGTCCGGTTAGCGTAGACTTCCTCTTTCAAGTCAGCTCATACGGGGACACTTGTCTTGCATGCGTAGCTAAGGTGGTAAATAGGCTTTGTTTGTTCGGTCAGCCAAGGCGGTTTAGATTTGAATTCCGGTTAAGTAGCTTCTGATTTAATTAGGTGTCTCAGCTGTGTGCCCAGATTTCGTCCCATTGTAGGATCCCTAGCCGGAGTTCTTCATTTCAAATAGCCGGCCACAGTCCTTAATTTTGGCAAAACCACTTTCATACATTCAGTATTAAAATCCGATCTTGCTAGTTAGTCAACCGTAGATTACTGGATATTTAATTCCTCGTGACTAGTGTTTTTTCTGCCTGGGCGCCGCTGAACATGTAGAACGTATTGGAGATTTGGCATAATTTTTTAGCCGAGTAATCTTCTATGTAGTGATTAGGGTCTTTCAGCTAGATTATTTTTCGAGACAGCACTGGCAACTGAGGTGCTTGGTTTAAAGAGTTTCACTTTACAGTCTGTCTACGCGTTAGCCTACAGACCGTTGTTTCTTGGTACTCCCTCATGTGGACCCATCGCTTAAACGCCGAATCCAACGGCGTTTGGATATCATAGTCTTTCAAATTTGTTTCCATTTCGGTCAACGAAGCCACGACCGCAAGGTTATACTGCCTCTCTTAGAATATGGACCACACCCGTTTGTTGGGCCGACTGTCAGAGGAAATCCGTAAAGATGGAAAAATTACTGGGGTGTCATATGCTGGGTTGAATTCACTTTCCCAGACAATATGCATCTACACTGAATATGAGGTGACATTATTTTTTACCATAGTTTCAAGGGGCGTGAGCACTCTCTTGTCACGAACCTACTCGCCGATCTCTTTGCGTGAGTCCGCTGGAACGCGATGACTCGAAAAAAATCAAAATAAACAAAACTGGAGGGGGAACAGGAAGTTTGGCAACCATTTTGCATGACCGTTTGGTCATATAAACAACGGAACGGATGAATCCCGGAGACGATATGGTAGGTGGACTGGAAGCAAAGAATATCCTTAAGCCAATGGACGCCAGCCCGGCTAACTTTAATGTGTGCACTTATTTCTGGCACCGTCGCTGACTTGAAATTCTCAAAGGCTCAGGTTTTTCATTTACCCCATTAGAATTAAGTAAACTCATGGACGCTAAGACAACCAAGACTACGGGAAAAACTCGGGTTGATTTCCCAATTACCCAAAGATATTTCCTCCTTGTGAGAACCGTCAACACTTTGTAAACATCCGAAATGAATTGGTCTTCTGGAGGAACTTCTTAGCGTGATTTGTCAGCCAACCCAAAAAGATGATCTAGATCGCCAGGCTGGAATTTTAGTTTACCTCAAGCACATAGGGACCAAGGCAACACTGCTTCGTGATGCGATCTAGAAATGCTCCAAGCGGCTTTAATCAGTGGACCCGTTGTTTCACCCTCAGACCGACAGTTTTCGTCGATGATTTCGGCAGATTTGATCACGTGCTCTCACGGCTCAGGTCCGTTAGTTGTCGCCTTGGGCTTTAGAGGTTGACAAGCTCAAACCGCGTCGGTTAGGAGGATGGCATCAGAAATGGTTGATAAAATGGTGAAAGATAACCAGTAAGACGTGTCGTCCGGCGTCTATTACAAATGTCCCAAACAAAACAGGCGAATTCGCCCCGACTTCAGGAGCTGCCCAAGTCCACCCAAAAACGCCCTTAACTGTACCATTTGGTCGGATACCACTGACAATGTCAACCTCGCGGAATAACCGATTGAGTCATAATACCAATTCAGTCGCCTTTCATCCAGTTGAAGTATTTGGCAAGAGAATGACCTAGACGCAGATTGTTTAATATCGTGGATAATGAAGAAAGGACGCGCCTGTGGATTTTTTTTTCAAGTTGACCGGGAGCGTCTTCCTCGTCACGAAGCGCTCTGATGACCGCCTGCTATACTATACCGGTCACTATTTGTTGAGTTCGCGAATGCAGAGACTCAGCAATGCAAACGGTCGCACTAAATATCGGTTGTTAAATTGTGGGTCGGTTGAGCACCTCTGGTGATCCAGGATCTGCTGCTTTTTCGCACAGTATGCACGCAAAAAGAAACCATTTGCAAGAACACGGAAGCAGATTCAATCCAGAACAGACTGGGGGTCATGTATTGTTTGGCACTGACCAGTCGACCTCTGACTCTCATGTAGTGCAAAGAACAACTTACCGTTGATTAGTGCTTCTTGAAATGGCCTTATCCCTCACAGCCCCCATCCAAATTCTGTTGTAAATTGGTCACATATTTACTGCCGCCATTTCGGTCGCAGAAAGAGAAAAATAAAATGGTAAACGTTCAGCTGTAACGCCCTTTCGGTTCATAGCTGCCGCGTCCCCCGAAGGAAGCATGAGGGCCGAGATATCGCCACGTTGCCTAAGACCAGACTGGAGCAGTCGAGGTGGGGTTCGAACCACGGGTCTTCCGGTCAGCAATTTCACGTCTTAATTACTGAGCTATCTCGAGCTTTTCGGTCTAGCCGAATGAAACCCCGCATGAAATCTCAGTTTCATCTTATAAAGCTGGTCCGAACTAACTATTACGTCCCCATATTTAAGATACTTCAGAAGTGCACGAGTCCACTGCATTCGGATACACGAAGTGACGTTATCTCTTGGTTTATAGACAGTTTGCATAACTTGGTCATATGCAGAGTAGAACAAAGTCGACATCCTTATCAACGACAAGTTGTCCAAATTAGATAGTATCGAGTGATCTAGATTTGGGTAAATTTTGAGTCGCTTCCTATATGCAGATGAGCTGAAGTGTTCCTTTGGGTGCGAACGTACCTAAGAATCCTTTGTCCAAGAGATAAGGACTTTACTCTTGTCTCAAAGTTAAATTTTCAGTCACATTCATTTGTACGGATGATTTCTGTTTGGAGTCGGTCGCTTTTGTGCGAAACAAAGTTCAGAAGCTTCGCAACCCCTTAAAATTGGTTTTACTACCCACATTTGTGGAGTTAGTGGCGTATGGTGTTTGGGTGGAGTTACTAGATGCAGTTTTTGAACAACTACAGCAGGTATCATGACACAGTGAATGCGAATTTAAAAACGAAGAGGTCAACTTTTGTTGCTTTACGCTTCTGAGGCCGAACAACCTACGCAATGCTCCAATTTGTTCACAGCTTGTTTGTATCCTTTCGATCATCGCAAAGAAGGACAGTACCATCGGAATAAATCACGGATATAAATTTCAAATCTGTAAATCTCTTCAGACGTTACTCATGAAAAAATAAGTCAAAAAGCGTAGATAGGGGACCTCTGACGTACTTTACAGGAAAGTCGTTGGCGGTCACATATCTATACTTGGTTGACGTACGATGTAAAGGAATATCAGGTTTAGTGTTATCGGGGGATATACCGTGTGATTGTGACAACTAATATGTTCGAACTACTGGATCTTGATCTATTCACAGAGCTTGGAAATCAAGTTGCAGATATTTTGCCACCGAAAGAGGAAACATTGTCAGTGCGCCTTTGGGTGATGGTGATGTCTATTCGTTTGGTGATGTCTGCTAGTTAACTGTCAACCCCGTGGACGGATAAACAGCCACCTGATCAATAAACGCTTTAGAAATACCAATATTTTGACTCATGCCAAACTTGGAACTATATCAAGTTAGGCCGTCTCCAAGACATCGAAATGCTTACTGGTTCGTCAAATTCATTATTTACGAAAGCCATCTCGTCGTTTGAGTAATCTTGTTCAAATGTCTGCTTTTTCATGTATTCTTCTGGTCGGCTTATGAGAGCCGATGTTGCGTTTTTCGGTCTATCTCACTGTGCTTCAGCCATGTCAAACTGTCCTACTGTCATAGAACCATGTTCATCGTTCTTCATTAGGTCATTTACATACTGCGGAAAGTGTTGCCTCTTCTACCACGTTGGAACTTCCTGACCGCACCTTTATGGGGGGCTCATGTTGAACTAGTCACTGACGATCAGTGAAACCACTAAACTATTTGAAACATAAGGGTCAGAAGCTAATTCCCATCGGAATTCCTCGCTGAGAGTTGAACAGATTGCTTTTGGACCGACTGCATGCATCGTCCGGTTGACTTTCTCTGTTTCATTGGTGACCGAATGTTCGATGGATGGATGGATGTTGGATACAGCGCACACATGCATGTTGCATATATGAGCACACTCGCTCTCCTCTCATCCCCGTTCACATAACCTCTACCACCACCCTTACTCTGATCACTGTTCGCACAATTAAGCCGTTTGCCTAACGGGTGTGACGAGCCCTTCTTATTTACCTTGTTTGACGGCGCGTGTGCTTCGCTAAGTATGCCGCTGTGCTTGGGTTATCATCAGCTGACAGAGGGAAAATATTACGATCGTCTTCAACGTTGATGTCTGAGTTCATTGAATATCGGAACTCGTGACCACGAACGACTACTGAACCTTCCTGATTGCTTAGGATGGCCATTGTCTATAACCCAATATAATGTTGCCCTACCTGGATAACCCTCATCATCATGGACTAAACAATAGTTTTCTCCAACATTATGGTTTCTCAGTCTCGTTCAGACGTGGTTGGAAGACAAGTGTAGGAAGTACTAAGTGGCTGATACTAGCAACCAATATAAAACTGACAAATGACATGAAAAATCACATACACACACACACAAATGGGCCGATTCATAACCAACGGACGTGTCAATGCTGGAGAGAGTGGCGTGTATGACGGTCGCAGAGCTCATGACCATGGGCTTGCATGATCACAGGAAACGAATGAGACGCCTTAGAACTAACCTTCCGTTTAGCA
Organism: Opisthorchis felineus; assembly: GCA_004794785.1. Taxonomy (NCBI): domain Eukaryota; kingdom Metazoa; phylum Platyhelminthes; class Trematoda; order Opisthorchiida; family Opisthorchiidae; genus Opisthorchis; species Opisthorchis felineus. The sequence continues at coordinate 110,589 of SJOL01002167.1, read as the reverse complement.
AATTGATTATGAGAGAAAAGCATGCTTGTTCATAGGCAGCAAGTGGAGTGTCAGATGTCGAATACGTTTTCATGGTGTACTTCATATCTCTTGGTTAAACGTCCTACCGGGAATTCATATACCAGGTGTCATATTTATCAGCTGTTTAAGTTGTTGGGGTGGCATCCATTCGAACCAACCCATCCGCTGCGTTAAAAAAAAACGAAGCTGAAAAATCGTGCACATAAGCCCCAGCGAAAGATGCCCTATTGTTAAGCAAAAAATGAACAGAATAGTTCCATCTTTGCTTTGGGGTTGAAGCGATATTGTCACACACGTCTCTGAGCTCTATTATCGATCAGCTATGAGAGGTGATCGATACCACTGCGTGGGCTTTTCAAATCTACATTGCTGACTGGATGAATTCTCTGTAAGTGCACTATGATGTTTTTAGCATATATTTGACAGCTGATGTAGGTGATATCTAAGCCACCATACTTACTAGTTAAGGGTAACTAGGTAAGCCTGGGATAACAAAAAATAATTATACCACGTAATCTAACTCAAATTCATCCGATTTTCATTGCATTCACCTTCGTCCCCACCTCTTACTCATCGTAATCACTGTCATTTTTTGGCACTGCGGGAAGTGGAATGGGGTTCCTATTTCAGTGCTGTTATCTCAGCATACTGCAGCATCGGAATGGGGAAAGAAGCCAAATTTCGACAAGACCGTTTGGGAACCTCAATTGATAATACCTCATAATTCTAGTAGTCATTCTGATGGTGCCGCCAAATAGTCGGTCAAACGTTTTACTCAGGTCGAGCAGACTGCTAGTCGTTCAGCCATACATCTAGCCTGTTAGTCATTAATGCATTAAGTCAGTCGATCTAGAAGTTACACTCATGCTGCGGCTTGGTAGACGCGCTTATTGATCGCCGAACCTTAGCCTGTACTCCAGGATCTCAGGCTTTGAACCATGGCAATGGAATTTGGTGCCGAGTTGGTCTCTGTCGGGCTCCTTCTCGGATTTTTGTTTTAAACCGAACTTGAGGTTGTGCAGCGTTTAGATAGCTTGGAAGTTGTGTTAGTTCCGATTATAGGGTGACAGATGAGGTCAGTGCACGAATATCTGAGACTGTTATCCCGTTTGCTAATTTGGCTATAGCGGCAAAGTGGTATATCCCTGAAACTAATGAGACGTGTGGGTGAGAATACCGTACCGGTTGTTTTGTTGAATGTCTGTAAGAACTGTCCTTTACTAGCAGCAGAACTGAGACATTCTCAGGATATTGATAACCGTTGTCTCAAAACCATAGCTGGTGTAGGCTGGTGTTGGCGAATTTGCAACGAGACAATTAGAAAACGAGTATTCGGTTGTGCAACCAAGAATTTAATAGGAGGATGTGTTCAGCGCTAAAAGCTGCGATGGTGAGGTCATGTGCTGCGCAACTGATAACGCGAATAACCGACCTACCCGATCGACAATGTCGGTTGACTAAATTCCATTGTGCTGCGAATCCTAAGGCACCAATTTCTTCGCAGCCGCAATACAGCAAAATCACTGCTTCGTATGGTATTGGCAAGCTGTAGTGTAATAATGTTGAGGTAATCCGAGCACAGACTCATCACCTTGATTCACTGGACCTTCGACTAGCGTTTTGGTGGCATTTCACTTTGTTTCAAATCTAAAAAAACCCTTTGATATCACAATAAGAGTGACCAACAGTCACTTATTGAATCTACTTCGTGACGTTTCCTCAGTGGCAGCGTAAAACACCAAGTACTGGTTAAGTTGCCTTGGAGTGTAAGACGCCACCAAAAGGTCCATTTTTATGGGTCACCCACACCCATATAATGGACTCAAATAACAAGGACGAAATGTCGAGTGCGACTGAGAATTTTGGAACTCATACTTCCCTCTATCTGTTTGATACCTATATCCCTGCGTTTGGCCCTCCGCGGGCCATGGAACGTGGGTAGTTATGTAAGTAAAACGAGTATTTTGTAAAAAAATGTTTGAATACTATTGAGGAAAACATTGGTAGCTCAAGTAGCGTAAGTGGTCTTTGGTTTGCTCGCTGAGTTGGGCAGTTTGGTTGCAAACGTTTCATCACCAATCGAGGTGACATCATCAGTGCGTTGTTAGGGAGTGTAGCCATGGGTTGCTGGTTGTGTCAGAACCGTGGCCTTTGGCACAACCACTTATCCATCGCTACGCTCCCTAACAACTCACTGATGATGTCACCTCGACTGGTGTTGAAATGTCCGCAATCATGTTGTCCAGCTCAGCGAACAAACCTACGATCATGTTTGATTACTAGCGGGATCTACCCTCCTTGGCCTACTCCAGGTCACTTTAGAAAAAACGCGAACTAGTCGTAGGATAATCCAGTCATGCACTGCTAACATCACGGAGTTGTCAAAAGCGTTACTTCATCAGATTAGTCATGTGACAGGTCGTGTGTCATCGAACGGAACCAGATATGCGCAAATGGCAACCTGCAGTATGCGAAGATTTGCTTGGTGGGTCAAGAAAGTCTAGAAAGACGGGCGTTTTTTGGTGAGAGAATGTTCGTGCACAGATCACGTGAGCTACGTTCCTAGATAATTGCGTGAGTAGGAATACACCGATTAAATTTCAATTATTCCTCGTGATGATGAGGTGTGCATCGTTCATTTGGCCCCCCACGACCCGGCTGGCATTAGTTACGGCGAAACAGGGACTTTAAAGCAAGAAAGGCTCTGACATTTGATCATGAAGACCCGGATGGACTACCTCTTCCAGGTGGAAATTGTCGCATGTGCACTCATACTTGAACAATCAAGCGGGCACACATAGAAGGCCAGCTGTCAGGTCAGTTTTCCGTTCATCCGGCAAGATAGCTCATCCTTTGATAATTCTTGGTGAGCCAGTACTCCTCTGGCCTGTATGATGGTGTGAGCCAAGGTCACTGGAACTGTCGACATATAGTTCGAGTCATGTATGGCTGGAATAGATTGAGTGGTGGCCAGTATGGAGCGAGGGTCGGAAGGAGGCTTAAATAGGTTGATCCAGCTTGGGAAATGGACAGACCTAGCGAACAGCATAGCTTTCACTTCGCGAACGCAAGCTGCCTCACTCATTTGGATATTCTTCAACATCATAGCCTGTACGGATTGGCCTGTTAGCAGTGATTGGGCTGCTGGTCGCCCACGGACAAACGGTTCGCGAAGAACCGGATGAGCTGCAGTGGTTGGCCTGCGAGTCCGACCTGAACTTGGAGGAATAAGATCAGCGGGCAAACTCGCAGAAGCCTGTAGTTGGCCATCAGGCGGTCTAAACATGATGGTATTACAAGGAGTGCCAGATGATCCCAGAATAAGCCATTGGTTGAGGCGCGAAACTACTGACCAGAAAGTCCAATTTTACAACTCATCCATGGCTAATCTGATGCTTCTGTCTAGGCTTGCGTTGCCTGCCATTATCTCAGTCCTCGTGCTTCCTTCCGGTTGCACGGCAGCTATGTGCCGAAAGCGTGCCACAGCTGAACAATTTATCATGCGAAAACGCGTTGAGGTGCGACCGATACTGCTTATGAGTAGGCGGGAGTAAATAGGTACAAGGGGCTATGGGATGCGACTGTATGGAGAAAATGCAGGCTTTGCTGTGTGGCACTCTATCTACAGCACAGTTATTAGACGGGTTGTCGATTATTATATCTGCTTAGCTTGTGCAGGAAGAGGCTGGACCTTACCGTGGTGTGACGGTTTGCGTACCTCCTCGACCCATTGAGCTATACTGGGGGGTGTCCGTGGGGCACTCACAGAGTCTCTCATAGTAGGTTGGTCAGTGGTTAGGGGTCTGACCAAAACAGTCTCCTGACATTCCCAATTGGGGGTTGGAACATGTGTTGCGATTTTTCCTGTAAAAATGGAAACGCACTTGCATATCCCACCAAACACCGCAGCCCTGCGGTGTTTTGGTGGTTTTTGAGCGAAAGACTTTGATTGAGGGTCCCAATCGTCCTCCTGTCTGAGTGTGGGCGCCCTGGTAGTACAACCATGAGTTAAGTAAAATCATGGTTGTACGGCAGCGAAGCATTAGTGGTGAACACTGATGGTTTGCTGTCGATGATGATGATGTCACCCACCAATCACTTTACTTTGCAGTGCAATACTGCTCATTCCAAGCCCAATGCCACAAAATCATATTCGCCGGGGGTTGCCCAGCGCGAACCACCCCAGTAGCCGTTGATAAACAGGCACAATAGTTACATCAGCGACATGGTTTCATCTGGAAAGAAATTTCCTTAGATTATCTGTCGGCGCTTCCGGACTGCTAATGCATGGGGGAGCTGATGTTCTGCGGGTCCGACTTTGCTCATGCAGATGCGTTCACAGGCTCAGTAGCACCCTAAGTTTACTAGTTTTGTTGTTGGTATGCTGATTGCGAGTCGCTTACGAATGGGCCATTTATTTTCGGGTATCGAGACCCGCTGTCACGACCACCAGCCTAGTCGTGCTTCCTGTGCCCGCTTGGAAAAACGCACCAAATAAGAGAGAAGGCAGGCAATGACGTTCACCGGACGTGTATTCAGTGGAGTTGTGGTGTGAAGCAATAGTGTATGACAAAGCACTGAGAAGAGGCATGTGACAAGTCGATGAACGGACACTGAGGAAGTCAAACGAATGTAGTCTGTCAGGTAAAGCACACAACGCGTGATATAGTCATTAAGCCGACGTGAGCTGCGCGGCCCGCTGACTCTCTTAATGTATCACACCAAAATGTAGGACCTGCCCCCAGGTGCTTCTGTTCAGTGCGGCATTTTCTATGATCTGGATTCAAAATTGCTCTTTCCAAGCTCAAGTAAAGTGTGTCCATGTTTGGTAGTTTCGATCTTTCCCAGCTAGGCATAACTCCTCACGGATGTGGTTTCGCATTTGTGCCTCGCCAGCGTAAAGAACTGATAGCGACCGATAACTCGATAAACCAGGTGGTGAAAACCAGCTTAAATGCAATTCAGAAACTTCCGAGATTCTTAAGCTAAACAGCAATAATTATCCTCATTTGGAGCCAAATAAATTTACAACACTCCGTTGAATAAGTCCATCATGGTAAGTGATACCTTCAAAACAACTCGACTTTGCAATTATTGGACTGCTTGGCCACGTCGTCGAATAGCAGGTGCTAGCTAACATGTGTCATCAACAGTTCACTGTATGTGGGGGTTAACCAACTCACAACGGAGTTCTTGTCAACTTAAGACTAGCGTCGGGACCAGGAACAGTTATTTGATGCGAAAATAACATTTGTTTTCGAGTTGGAACTTGAAAGACGAGCGACAATCTTTCAGAGATAGTTCACTTTTGTGCGGAACCAATGTGCCTATGGTACACTGTTTATAACTGATAAATCGATTGACTGATTAATTGGTTGATTGACCAGGACCCACTGCATAAGTGGACAAAATTGTGCGTCTTTTTTGGCCAATTGCTTGCCCGTGGCGATAAATTTAGTTAGTGCTCCGAATTACAGTGTTGGCTGTGTGAAAGCATTCACTTTTGGATGAAGAACGATCCTGGAAGGGACACGTATGAAACAGTCACGCAGCTAAAATTTATCCACAGGACGTAAACGAAGGGAATTTTGTTCTGCTATCCCCTGTTTTGATTCTTCCACGACCTAATCAATAAATGGCTCTTGTCCGAAGTAGGACAGCTTGAAACCAGCTCAGTGGTAAATCAACAACCAGTTTCAAAGCTTAGAAATATGTCAGTTTGCCTAGACTGGTTTGAAGTATGGAGTTTTCTCGTGTTTCTTTCAAAACCATGGCCTAAACTAACCATAAATCATCCATCTAGATGTCATTGGGTAGCTCTGAGCCTATGGTTACCCTTGAACGATTCATCAAGACCGCAATATGTGACTAGCTGAGGCTTTTACTGACTTCTATAACTATAATACGGAGTCTATTTTTTAGCCCCAGAAAAATTATTGGAATAGATCCGTAGAAGGTATCTTAAAGTTCAACCCTATTTGTTACTATTTAGCGCTGAAAATACAAAGTCATTGTTTTGACGGAAGAAATCGTTCCACACAATGTAAATTTGCATGTACCATTGCGGCAGTTTACCTCGAATTTTTACCTTTCTTCCCCACCCATCTTCCGTGTTTAGCAATGGCTCAATTTTCCCGACATCGTTACATATTTCTCTGGTGTGGGATCTTGTGTTGCGTTGCCTTCACGAATTCAAACCTTCAGACTACGAAAAGAATGCATGGTTTTCGTCCGCCAAGAGGTCGAATTTACAGTGCGTATCGATTGGATTCAAAAACTGGTTTCATACGTCCCGTCGCCGCAGTCGTACCACATCCAGCTAAAAAAGGGAAAGAGGCTGAGAAAATCGTCGCATACCCAGAGAATGAATTTACCATGTTTGAGGCCGTTCCACATAGTTTGGACCAGTTTATCCGTTCCTATGGACATGGACTACTGGACATTTCTTGGAATATCAACGAGGTCCCTCCGGTCGTACACGTCCATATGCTGTGGGTAGAGGAAACAAACCGGCCAATCAGTTTGCCTTGTTGGGCTCCGGCTGAACCGAAAACAATTGGATTTTTCGAAACTACGTTTCGAGGGCATAAAAGAACTTGGCTAATTGGTCAAGGGAATACGCTCTCTTTGAGGTAGGTTTTCATGTTGAGTAAAATGACTAGGTTGTGAGTGGCAGCCCCATATCCAAGTTCACAGTCCCTTAGAAACTAAGCTCGGCCCATCATAGTGAGGCTGTCTTAAGATTAGCAACCTTTTTTATTCGCATAAAATACTGTTGTCAACGTCAGTCCTCAGGAAAACTACGTTCTCCGTTTTCAGACGTTTTAAAAGACGATCCTGTCGTTGATACTACTATTTAGTCCGAAGGCAAGCATGGTTATCTGTCATAGCTGACAAACGAACTTACTTTTTGGTGTACGTTTGGTATGGGACAATGCGTTCCAGAGTAAGTAGCTTCGATAACCCTAAACCTTGGTGTTAGGCGTTTAACACATCGGAATGACGTAAAGAATAGCTGAGCTACTGGAACAAGTATGTGATGACTGCACGCATGCTTTTTGTTCCCTCTAATGCATCCGTTCTAAGTCAGTCCTGACCTTGTCATGCGTTGATACAATGGGCTCAATTGTATTAGACCCACCTGTTTTTCCTAGTTTCGTCTGCTTCCGGTCGACGTAGGACATTAAAGTTTTCGGCATAGTTCATGGGTTAATTTTAACCCCTAAATGACTATGTTACATGCTGGGAGAGTCCAAGATTCTATCAATCAATTTGCGCGATAATCAGGAATCTCAACCAGGGATGCATCAAGATCGGCATTCTGATGGGCTAATTTACCCACAAGCCAGACAGCATATATGCGTAAATTGTACTAGCCCACCTGCCAAATTAAAAGCAATTCATACAGCGAGATGGCTTAGTGGTTAGAGCACGACTTTACTGACCGGAAAGTCTGGGGTTCGAACCCGACCTCTGCACCCTGACTTCTCTTGTCTACGCTTGGGCAACCTGGCAGTAACCTAGCCCTCGTGCTTCTTTCGGGTGGCATGGCAGCTAGGCACCAAAAGGATTTTACAGCTGAACGATTTTTTTCGTACAACGAAAAAAGTAGGTAATACGACTTGTGAACAGACAGTGTACAACAATTTGCTGGTTATATTTTGTGAAAATCTCGCAGTTGTCTCGTAAGCGACATATGCAGTTCAACAGCTCATGTATGGATCAAGTACTGACGTTAAGCGAAGACTTCAAAATATGTCCACACATCCTAAGCTGATCTCCTATTTCTTTTACTTCAGTCAAACTTCTTGGCCGGTCTATCTATGTGATGGATCACAGAAATAAAAATTTCCGGTTTCAGATATCAGGAAATAAATCTAACTGCACACTCACAAGCTCTATACTCATTATCCCAGTTGAAAAACAGAGCTTTGAATTACTTCTACTTTAGGCAGCCATGTTACAGTGCTATGACATTGCCACTGACGCAGCTAGCCAAATATCGTTTTGGAGCATCATTTCTTATGGCCTCTGTTTCGGACACCGAAAATAATCATGACCATTCGAATGGTGGATTAGAGTGCCATGAATACAGGACCCGAATGGAAGCAGTGGGTCAATCATTAAGGGGAAACCGAGTGACGGATTCAAGAGCTGGATTCAAGTCCCGGCTCGAATTTCCGCCGGACCCTACCCGGGATCTATCCCACTCAACTGAATGGCCAAGGTGAACCTCTTACCACTGCGGAATCAAAAGCGACTGTAATAAGTGCGATCCGGCTATCCAGGTTGTTTGGTTTGCTACTGATTAATAAGGGAAAACAATGGAGGGCTCACAGTGACCGACATCACCACGTAGGACCTTCAGCCGTTGGAAACACAACCAGACAGGGAAATCAAGATTAATCTCTGCGTCACCTATTTACGTTTTCTTGAGAAGCGCAAGTGAAGAAAATGGTACTTTAACCACGCAGTATTATTCTGGTGTACAAAGGTGTACAAAGGTAGATGAATACACATTTTCTCTCTCCATTTCTTCCGGAAACAAATTATATCTTTGAAACACACAGTTATTCACCTGGAATCCTATAAAGCTATTCGTGATCTGTGTCACAACAAACAGGACTCCTTTTCCACTCAGCAAATAATACAAAACGTGTCGAAGACGAACAGTGTAATCAGTATTCTGGCAGAAAAAGTTGTGATGAAATGTTCTCGCAGTTTCTTGTTGCTGTGTCAACTTAAAGTGTGAGTTGTAGATTCAATTTGGAACAGCCTACGAATGGACCGCCCGCTAGTCTAGGTTTAACTGTCTCCTAGTGTTTACTGAGCATTGGCATTACTGGGTGAAATAGAATTTTCCGCCCAAAAACTGTCAAACCATTTAATCCACTCAATCTCAGAGCGCAGTAATTCGCGCTCGAATGCTTTTGCTGAAAGCTAATGGGTACAGATCAAGGTCTACTAAGACTCGATTTGTATTTGGGCTATAGACAGGCGGTCTTTAAGTAGCAGAGATCAAGTTGCTCATTCACTTACATTCCCAATTTTGTTCTGCCTTTTGGATTTGACGAAATGACGCGGAAGTTTCGGTGAATACTTAGTTCGTATTAGCTCCAAATAAATTATTTCAAATTTTCTCACTGGGAAACTGGGATATACTACACTGTGGTGTTCTGTTGAAAGTATTTTTGCAACTGATCCGTTGATCACGAATTCGATAATTAAATCAACCCTTCTATGAAGCTTAAAATGATGCATTATATCTATATGCATACTCATGCATAATAATCCCATAACGCGCTGAAACATCCCTGTCCACTCTGGATGCAAATAATCCCAAAACCTTGGGAAAGACGCAAGTTCTGAATATGGCCAGAGGAGAATTTTAAATTTTCATGCGTTATAAGGTCGAAACCACTATATGAAGATGTGTTCGCAAGACAGTGAAGCAACTCCTTATGAACAGACTACTGGATATGATAACATCCAGATTAATTATCTGAGAGATGGACTCAAAAATATCCACACGGGACACGTTCTTCTGTAGCAAGATATTTCATCAAGACGATCACTCTTCATACTGCTCATTTGTTCACATAGTTACTTCTGCTTCCGCTATCTGTCCTCTTCTAAGTTTGGCCTCGGCATTTGGGTACAAAACGGATCCATCATCTGGCGCTTTGCTACTATCACCGTTTCTCGGAATGCAGGCAACCGTACGTTCGTTTATATTTCTGCCTGACGTTTTTCACAGACTCCATGTTTCCTATTATATACCTGCTTGTGAGAATGTAGCTGCCTGACGTTAAACGTAACATGTAAACTGCAAGTAAATACAGAGGAGATCCAATGTTCTATCTTGCCTTAGACCGTACGATTAGCCTGTCAGGGAACTCGACTACCAGTGAACAACTTTTGTGTTGATTGTTATGAGAGACCTGAAACTATCTAATTTCTGTAACCTAACCGGATTTAGAGGAGGTGAACGAGTCTGGGTGATGGAACTGGTTGTTACATAGTGATGTAACTGCTGGTACGACTTCGACTACTTGGACGGACATGATAAACACTGTGGAACTGATAAACGGCTTGTTATTCCGATGTCTTACTAGAGAACCAAACACAGACCGAATCAGTGGCATGGGTAATGGGTATGTCAGCTGGCCACGAAATACAGGACGATAAGTTAATCAGGCCAACTTTCTAAAAATCACGCCTGAGACTTAGCTGGCTCAACAGGTCTTTCCTTCTTACCAAACCTGAAAAAGGATACGCCATCACTGAATACAGAACCGAAACTGCAAATCACCTGGCTTCCGACTTTAGGGACCATAATGTTAGTGGGCTGTTTTGAAATGTTCACCTTTGGTTAACGTGAAAACTGCGACACAACCAGAGATTTTTGCTGGCTATTTCTGCAAACACAGTGCAGTGAAAGTTAGGTGATTTTTCATTTTGCCTTTTTTTGTGACCTACATGTGACTGAGTGGGAAGTTCTCAAAATCACCAAAAGAGTCAGAAAACCTACTCTCATTTCAATGGGCTTTCCGTGTAATGGAGCGATACTTCTGAGCTTTCTTACAAATTTGTCTCTGAAACTACATTGGTTTGGTGTTTCGTTGCTTCATGAAAATATTTGTAATTGAGTGTATTTCGAGATTTCCGTATAATTAAGAGTCCAGTAGAACACAAATTTGACAAACAATTGGAGGACTGCGCCTACCTTATGAGCCCAAAGAACAAAACGGGTCGTGAGATGTCAGATAGTTTTCACCGACCTTGAGAGTAGTACGTTGATTACGTTGAGTAGTACACTCCGTCAAGAATATATACTGTGATATTTTAAATACCACACCAACAGTATCGTGGGGTGACCTCTATGCTGCGCGCTCAGTTGACACATATCACAAACAATAGATTCAGCTGCTGGTCAGTTGACTCTGCCGTTGAAACCAAGTTGGTTTGCTAATCAGTATATTTCCACAGTTGGGTGTTATTTCGAAAGAATAAAAAATCAGACGTTAATCCGCAGGACGGCGAAACCTTCATGGTTTTGGCTAGTAAGGCAACAAGTGAATGAAGTCCTGGTCAGGAGAACTATAGTTTATGTCACCAGCCATGTTCGTTTTGTCGTTATTCACCTCAGTTTGGTTACAGACTTGGCTGAAATGAACCAACGAAAGTGTTTAGTCGCTAATTTTGCTGTAATGAATGCTACTGCTGATCTATTGTAGGTGGTTTTTGGATCTCTAGGGCTCATACTCACATCATTATTGTTCAGGGCGAACTCCTTCTGTCCTGGCGCAGTTATTCTGCTTAGTTTACACTCTTATTGGAGCCCTTCAGCTGTGCGTAAACTTGTGCTTGCGGGATTCGATCCCCGAACTTGTGACATGCCAGGCCAGCGTGGTATCACTACGCAACTAGCGCACGCTAGACGAGGCTGAATTATCATGTCTGAAGAGCCGAACGTATTCACTCCTAGCTGTTGTCCTTGGATTGCTCAACGTGCAGGAGGTTTCAGCTGACTCGATCAGTCACTGCTGGACAAGGCTTCCATGAATAACCCTGTTAAAATTTGACAGTGAATTGATTTTTCAAAGCAGGTTAAACGCACTCTCAAGAAGACGACTTTTAACCTAAAGGCATCCTTCTCATGACACAGCAAGCAATCCTCTCAGATGGACTAGTTTGTTCTCTTCAAAGGCATACTTTACTGGGGTGATTTGTGTGCAACTAACTCATGAACGCTGAGTCTCTCGAAAACAGTCTATCAAAGTGGAAATTGACTTGTTGCACATCAGTTACGTAGCTGTCTGTGTTGTGGTTTGATTTCACTTGGAGTGTTTTCAAGTCTCTTCTGTCCCCGTTATTATTCCAGCACAATGTATTTACGTGCCTGCTGAGTAGAGAATCCTCGAGTGAAGAAAAAGCCCGACCCCGTGTCAGTTTTACACAAACACACATGCTGTACATACAAACGGATGAGGAGAGATTGCAGAGTGCAACAGATAGCCGCTTGGAAGTCGAATTAGAGCTAGCAGCCTTTGCTCCAGAAAGCCTTAGCCCAGGTAACTGCTTGGAATGGTCTTTTACTTGAATCTACAGAATAGTGTTTGCCTTCAGAAGTAAACTATCCGAATACCTCATTAGTTTTGACACTATAAATATATCAGTTGTCTTTTAAAACCCTTTTTGGGTGAAAGTGATGCAGCCAGTTTTTTGGTACAGCTAATATTGACCTATGCCATCCCCTGTTAAATGGCTTCTATGCCACTGCAAAAAGTAGTTTTACGAAAATAATTGGATGACTGGCGTGCGTATTTGGACTGTGCATCGCCAGTCCAAATTTGTATAGGCCAGGCGGACATTCTATTGATAGGATCTTTGTGCCTGCTTTCTTGTCCACTTCAGCCTGTCATGTCTATGGAAACGAATGGGGTCCAGTTTGTCGAGAGGCACCTTGGCAACAGATACGAACGATCGATGTGCACTCAAATAACTCTGGTTACCGGTATTTTTACGTGAGTACCATTATTTTAAAATTAAATTCGGAAGCGGAAAACGTTAGCTTACATTGCTAAGTGAACAAAACGTTGTGAAGTATCACAAACCACTTGATTTTTGTTTGCCCATGCCCGTTTCAGCTACACTGGACCGATTCCTAGCCTACAGCTCATTAATTTTGGTAAATAATGGCGAACACCGAAAGTGGTTTGCTGATCAAACACAAAAAATTCTTAAATAATAGTTGCTTTCAGAAGTAAAAAGGTTCTCAAGCAGGACGATCGATGGAATTATGAAGATTCACTTATAATGACCCCCTTCCAGGCAACCGCTAACAGGACCGATCGACAGCCGTCATTTTAGATAGACGAACTGTCAAAAGATTGTTTTGACTCCATGTTAACTTTGGGTCCCTGATTTCGGACGACACAATCCAGCGGCACATGTACGGACAAACTGTCTTCTATACTATTCGTTTACACACTGAATTAGAGATTTACCTGTTCTAGACTAAATTTATACAAAAAAACGGATCGGAAAATTCTTTGCCCCGTTTAGGTGCATTCTACTCTAGAACAGTAGAGCCGGTCCAGTTGTTTTCTGTCGCTTTTTACGTGAAGTTTGATACCGGGACAATCGACTAATGACCGTCTTTTGGTCACTTAGCTGTTATGGGGGAAGTCATGCACGCAGGAAGTTGGCAATGCTGCTGGTAGAGTCTCAGAGAAGGGGTGTTGTAATAATATGGGTGCTGTTGTAATATGTTGTGGAAAACTATAATAATGGCGTCGAAGCTTCTGCTAACTATAAAGCTGACTAAAACAAACATGGAGATTTCACTGCAGTCAGAGATCTGTTTCAGTAACCTAACTATGAGGCTGTAATAATTGGCCCAAAGGTCAAAGACAATGAGATGGTGAATCCAGCGTGGAAGATTACATGGAGCGACAATTTTTGAGTAAGGTTTATGACAAAGGATGGCATTTTTATTTTGAAAGCATAAACAGAGAAACAACAGACTTTGAAAGTGGGACGGCCAACTGAAGTTATTAGCTAGGGTAAAGCCGAGATCTTTCACATCAACTGGCGTTGGAAGAAAATGGCCAACAAAGAAGACACTCAGTTCGCTGTCGCATCCTGACTGCACGGGAAAGCCATTGATGGCTATCAGTCGTTCGGCTAGTGAACTTGGATAGGCTTGTACCTGTGCGCTCACCGCAAAATCGGCCTTACATCTGTTGAAGCTTGACTGATCTATCTATCCCACTTCCCAAAAAGATCAAATAAATCGTGTTCCCCTGACCGCCTAACTTGTACTGGTGTATAATGTCGTGTCGTAGGTACAAGAATTATGAAGTCAAGATCTGCACTTGCCTGTTGAGCACCACGAACCAGAGGAGACAGCGATACACGTTGTTTCGCAAGCAATCAGGTATGCTCCAGACGGACATGAATATTTAAGCACATTCGTGCGAAAACGAGGCGTGCGAGTTAGATGATCGAAAAACGGAGCAAAATGCTCGAGTTTTAAAGGTGCTCTAGTGTCATGGTGAAGTAACCCATGAATAAGCTCGAAATAGCTAATGGTTGGAGCCCGAACTTTCTGACCGAAAGGCCCGTGGTTCGAACCCAACCTAAGCCTCTCGGCTGCTTCCGTCTAGGCTTGGGCAACCTGCCAGTATTTCAGCCCTCGAGCTTCCTTGTGGTGGCATGGCAGCTACGCACCGAAAAGATGGTATGGCTGAACAACCCATGAATAAATAATAAGACAGGACAGGTCGGATGTAAAGTTATTTATAAACAGTTTCCTTTGTAATTTTTGTTCACTGGGATTCAGTGAAAATGTTTGACGAGTGACCAAATATTATATACTCCCTAGTATGCTCTCTATTCAGGATATCAGCACTATCCCTGGTCGTCCCATCTATCCACCTGCCGCTTTCTTGCTTTATCATTCCTGGTGGCAACACCTACATAAGTTCACCAATCGGAAACCGTTCTCTTATTTGCCCGATGGCCCGATGGCCATACACTGAGCACTTTTCACCAGATCAGAGTATCCAGGACGAGAATAGTGGTATGTGACACAAGTGACCCATATGGAAACTTAACATCTGATAGATTGATAACAATCAGTGGAGTTAACACGAATCAACTCGA